>JBBPJT010000033.1:0-84493 GCA_038088895.1 Xerocomus potaroensis | reverse complement strand
ATGAGAGCGCTCATATCATGGGTGCATGGCAGCCCTTCCCTGGACATAGCAATAGACCATCTTACGATCGCGCCGAATCATCACCTCGTACACAAACTTCGAATTCTGGCTTTTCACGCGTGGGAGGTGGACGTGCGCACTTCGACTCCCCATATGCGATTGCGGGAGGCAAGGAGGGCTCCACGCTGACATTTCCCAGCGTGGAGCGACGATCAGCCCCTGGCGAAGGCAGTCCATTGGCCGTTACACTGGCCCAGGAAGAGGAAGCGCTAACACCCACGACTTCTGTGGCCAATGTGGCAAGATCGCCGGTCGTCCTCACCAATTCAGGGTTGCCAGCAGGGAGGACAAAAAGTCAAACCGCGATCATTGTCGGCGAACTGGCCGCTATCGCTGCGGCACCTTCAGGAACAGCGTCCGAGTCCTATCCATTGGCTGAGACAGGAGGGCAAGGGTCTCATGGTGATAGTGTGGCCAACGTGGATGCAGGCCAGCCGAAGAAGAAACACTGGTTCAACATCCGCCGTCATCGCAGACATTCAGATGGATTAGTGTTGGACGACGTGGAGGAAGCCAATAACGCAGGTTCCAGCTCCAAAGAGTCCGGCCGATCGTTTGTCGTGATTCGTGACCGACGGCCGATGCCCTCTCGAGCCGAATCTCGGTCGGGTCAAAAACCCAGACAATCGCTGGATGAATCCAATCGACCTTCGTTTAGTGTCAGGAGAGGCCCACATTCATGACGCATGTACACATCGGCGATGTTGCCCAGGGAATGTTCGATATCCGCCTAATGCGCATGTAGACGGGATTTCTCGTCTTGCCCAATCGTTTTCTTCTCCGGGCACCTATTTTCCCCTTGTACTGCGCAACGTTTCCTTGTTGCAGACCACTCTTTTTCCTATTCATGGACATTTCCTATATCACCAACGGTACTTAGCACGTGTAATATCTAGTGCATTCTCCCTCTGTTTTGGACCCTGTCTTTTTTTTTTTGGTTGGTGTGTCGGTAAAGCGTTATCAGCCGCGAAACATATGTTATTTACATGCGAAATCTCCATCCCTCCGTCCAAAAACTCTACATGGCACACAGATAGTGATTCGACAATGTCGGAGGATCACGGTCACACGAGGACGCCGTCGTCTTCCTCGCCGCGTCCTTCCACCTCGCGCGTGTCCCCTCCAACCCAAAACACTCGCCAGTCCTCGACCGATTTCCTCAGCCATCCGTACACACCCGCCTCCGCTCTAAGCCGAGCGACGGCTTCATCCGTCTGCACACTCTCAAACGAGCACGACGACGACGACGAGTCGGTCCGTTCCACCGCAGGCGGTGCGGCCATCTCGATCGGTGACCGATGCCAGTGCCCGCCGTGCGCCAAGAAACCGGTCTCGCCGATAAACGACTGCCCACGACAGGGATCCGCCAGCACGACGCCCTTTCCTTTACCTTTGGAGCTCTGCGCGTCAAAGAGCGTTGCGAGCGGTATTTCCTGCGCTTCGACGCCGTCCTCGCTGAAGCCGATAAGCTGGAAGAACGGTTGGGTCTTGATCGTCTTGGAGCGCGTTGTCGCTTTCGGGATGCAGGCGCGCGCGGTGACGCTGGATGGGGGCGAGGACCAGACGAAGACGTAGATGGGCGAGGTGTTTTGGATGGATGCGGGGAAGGGCGCGGGGACGATATGGGTATTCTTACCCCTTGTCAGCACATATACCGATTTCTCGGGCAGGGTATCTCCACCGGGGAGCTGTATCGCGGGGAGGTCAACAATAGATGGGAGGATCCAGATGCCTTTTCCTTCCTTGAACGCCATGAAGTCGATGGAAGCACGGGAACGCCTGGCGCCGAGGGAGCTGCCGACGCTTAATGAGTCTTTTGTGGCCAGGAAACTTCCACCGCTCAAGAGACTGCCACCGCTCCCTGAGTCATACATCTCTACTTCTGTCACCGCCGCATCTGCGATGCGTATCAGCGTCGCTTTCTTCTCGAAAACAACAAACATGGCTAATTGGGCACTATACGTAAGATGAGAGAGCGGTGTCATAGAAGCGCGGTTATCGCGAAGGGAGAAATGGGAATCGGAGGAGGCTCCACGAGTGTGCCCTGTCTGCTTCGGCGGGGCGCTCTCCGATGGTGTCCGGTTGGTGCCTTGGACTGACTGGTGTACGAACACAAGACTGCGGGGTTGGACTGGGGTGTAAAATTCCTATCGGCAAATTCACCAATAAGAAACAGGGCGGAGGGTGAAACTGAAGACAGGCACATTAATGGGCTCTCACCTTGACGAAGTGGAAAGCCCTTTCGCCCTTCGGGGTCTCGTACAAGAATATGTTATACTTCGTGGCGACGGCGAGGAGTGCTCGTCGACCGTGTCTTCCCCCGCCATGCCCAGACCCCCCCTCGTGCCATAGACCGTATGAGATGACACTCGTACAAGCCAGTCTGGAACCGGGGTTGGCAAGCGGTACGAAGTCAGTAGCCCAGCGCAAGGGGAAATCGTCAACTACATCCCATGATGCGTCCGCTGGTGCAGTAGGGGCGTGTCGTTTTGCGTTCGGAACAGCAAGGTAGGACTCGTACGAGGTTGCCGGTTGCTGTAGGCGGGTCGGAGACTCGATGAGTTGCTTCAGGCCCCGTGTAATACTGCTTGCGTGACGATGTTTCCTTACGGGAGTTTGTTGGACGTTCCAATCAGAGGCACGACGGAGGTCCACAGGATGCGTACCCTATACAGAGTCGGCAGCACAGCAAGTTGGTTGGGTGATTTCACAAACCTTTTGAGCGATGGCCCACTTGGCAAGCGCTGTGAGACTTGCTAAATTGTACATTCTCAAGGTCCGGAGCGGTTCTTGATGTCCGCTTGATGCGGATGGTGCATCAGGGTCAGGGCCCACCAATGCGAGCACAACACCTTGTGGTGTTCCTTCACCGATATCTTCGTACTCGAGGATTGTCATTTGATACACTCTGAGATGAAGCAGAAGCAGTAAACTGGGTGTGGGGAGGCTTCTGAGTTCGAGATCACGTACGCCTCTCCTGTCCATATCACGCGTGCCTGTGCTTCTCCGGGGCCTTTCTGGATAATTCCAACATCACCATCGCTTGCCCACTCCATAGGATACATATCTAGGACGGAGAGTCCATTATCTGTACCTATAAGTAGCAGACGATCACGGTTGATAGGAAGTACACAGCGGATGGGTGAGATTGTATGTGGTAAAAATCGCGAGCCAAACTGGTGAAGTTGCAGATGTGTAGGGTGGAGAGCTTCGGATGCCGTTCCTTGCAAGCCTTGTTGTGACTGAGAAAGTGGATCTATCGACATGGTAGAAACGGCGGACTCTAGGTAAGAGATTCCTTGCTTAGGCTGAGAAGAAGCAGTAGGGAGATCTGGAAGATCACGATCTATATGAATACGCAACGAAGGTAGTGGAAGACGACTATGGTCAGAGCAAGACCCGGGGTCAGATATCGAGCGGGTATTTGAAGCATCTGCTTGGATATCCTCGACGTCCCAAATTTCAACGTTTTCAAAACCACATCAAGATGGCCACTTACTTGCGGTGGTGCTTGATCCTCGCCCCATCCGCGCGCGCGCCGTCGTGCTAACTCGTCCGGGGTGAGGTCAGCATAGCGTTCCGCGGCTCTGGCTTCGTGTCAAGACGACAAGTATGTAACGTCGAATCCGCCCCACCTTTTCTCGATCCATCCTCTCCACCGGCCAAATCTGGACACCCGTTCAGGATTGGGAGCAAGGGTGCACTGTTTACACGCACCGTGAATTCGGGCTATGCTGTGCAGCAAGATCGTCATAGGTAGGCAGGTCCCCATCGCCTTGTTCATCCTGTTCTGCACCTTGTGTGTACGTCTCAAACGACTCGAAGGAGTTAACAGACATTGTAAACGAGTAACTCCAAATTACTTGTGGTGCGCAGAGATAGGACTTTGTTGCACGTGACCACATATGATCTGGTAGTAGAGTTTGTAGGGAGGCTAGTAGACGGTTAGGCTCTCTCATCAGCGCCGCGCTTGAGTTCCCTTTCGCCGCGTTGCAGCGCATGCAACGCCATGCACGATTAATACCACTCTACTACCGTTGCGGAGCCTTCCATACACTAACTATTAACGGTCCGTAATCCGTGCCCCCTCCACTAACTCCACCCTTTCTTCTGCTCTGCCATCTGCGACCGAGGTTTTATTAATGGCCTAGACAGCTTCTAGAGCCACTTTTTAATGAGCACCGTTCTCTTCTGAAGTGGGTGCATGCGCATGGTGCCGGATTAATCCATAAAGTCGCCGACATGGTCGGTGGTGTGTTTCTGCCAGTGAGTCTGAACCCAACCTAAAAATTTTCCATTTTGGTCGTTTTTTTAGGATCTATTCCAATGAATAACGGGATAGAGGCGCATCACTGTAATCCTTTTTTTTTTCACTGTGATTCATGGACAGGAGCGCAAGCCTACCGCACGCGCCTCAAGCGTGGCAGAAGATGAATTAGTTTGGAACAAGACACCAGAATCAGTTCACGGTTTTTTATGCAGGCTCGCCTCCATGTTCCACTCCATGTTCCGATCAACCCTGTCGTGGATTGTGGCGATCTCTCCCTGCTGGAGGGCATTCAAAGCTGTGTGACATGTGGTTTTAGAACGTTTAAAGGTTGAATACACGGAAAACGGTGCTTTCCATAACACACCCATTCCCTCCTCGGACAATGCCAGACATCCCGTACGAATCAAGTGCAGTGCAGCGGACCCTCGCTGACATTCGTCCACGAATAGGTCTTTTTTCTATCCATGTTCCCGGACAAGCTCCGGCTCGTCTCACTCAGGCAGTGCCAGAGACAATGCCGCCGACATTTCACCAGACTTCACCAGGTGCGTACAGACCACTCTCCTGCAAGGCCTTTCCTCATAACTTACTAGTACATGCGTTCTGGTTGACCCTGACGAGTGGTTGTCCGCGGATATGCCTGTCATCGGAAACAGTGGTAGTCGACTGACAGCCTTTCCATATACTCCCGAGTGGGTTTCCTGGACTGTCAATGCCCTATCTTATCCAACTGTTGTTCGTCTTTAGGAATTTTCCTCATGTCTCACGTCCTCCGACTACGTGGCATCACACACCGCATCCATCTCTCGCAGGCTGTGACAATTTTGTTGTCGCGCACTTGGGACCCTGGCTTTCTACTGCGGAAACTCCAATATCGAGTTGGAACTTGCCTCACCTGTCCGGGATGCAACCTAGTACCCAAGCCCCGACCGGTACACACGTCCCCCGAAGCGGCTGGTCCCATCGCACTACTGACCACCATGCTGTAGCACAGCATGCACCCCTACTCGAAACAGACTATCTTTCACGCCAGGTTCCCTCTTTGCCGTGTTTGCCAATCTTTTCCGAGGTTGGAGCTGGGTATAGCTCAATCGATCAAGCCCGCTCCACCGGTTCTGATGGTGTTCGTCCCTGGGTGGCCCAATCTAACCTCGGACAGGTCCCATCACCGCTGCGTAACCGTCGACGCGTCTATCGATCACACCTACGTCCAGAGTGGGCGACCTGTGATGTATGTCATAAAAAAATGCGTCCACAGTCGCTGAGGAGACACGTGAAAGAGGTCCATCACCAGATAAAGAGGAACGCGAAGGCTAGCTTTGGAAATGATCACCAGCTGCCAGCGAGACGTTAAACGTGCGGCTTTCATCAGACCGGCCTCATATGTCAGTGTATGTTTGCAGAACAGGCTGATAGCAGCGTGTGCTTGACATTATCAGACGGTAACCTGTGACAACATGTATTAGGTACAAAATAATATCCATTGATCATGCACCCGTTCGTCCATGAGAATGCGCCGTCCACCATGCTCTTTCCATGCCCACTGTCAGAATGAATCACAGGGATCGACCATTCGGGGTCGAATCACAATATAGTACATAATACGTACATCAGTCAATTGGATGAAACGATTTTGCATGTTCAGGAGAATGCAAGCCCAGTCCAGGTGGCAACTGCACCGAAGACCACGCCGCCTGCGACCGCTGCCAGTTTTCCCCCTTTGCCCTTTGTCCTTGAACCCCTCTCTTCCTCCTCGAGAAACTTTTCTGCCAGCAGATCAACGGCTTCCTGCTCAGTGCCAAGAACTACCCATTTATGGTCGACCTCCAGGCCAGAAAGGACACGGATGTGAAAGCCAATTTTCTCTGCATCACTTTGCACGTTATCCAGATCTGCAAGTGGCAGGGAGAGTAGTGTAGCGGGTGCTGAACTGGAGGAACGAGTGAGCTGTTGTAAAAACAAGGACCGCTGCTCGAAGCTCATCGAACGGCTGAGCGGCTTCGGTCCCATGCCACTCGGCTCAGGAAGAAGATATATTGTGTCATTCATGTTAATGGCAGAGCCACCGATGTGTCTGTCCGAGACTGGCTCCGTGGTGGTAAGACTGGCCGTGGGTGTCGAGAGTGTGCAAGGCATCCGACGAGACAGTGCGGGGGCCACGTCCTTGGACGGCGGTTCTACGGGCTCTTCCTTCTGGCTGTCTAACTGATCGGCGTCGTCCAGCGTCCTGCGCCACTTCAACACGTGTGCCACCTTATCATCGGGGGTGACGACGTTGCTCATCATGCCAGGCTGAAGCAGTTGCTCGACCAGGTGGGTGTCTGTCGGACTGAGGGATGCCAAAGTCTGTTCGGGAACGAGGGCGAACCGCACCGAGAGCCTCCGCTTCAGCCCGTCCCCGTTGCGTGGCACCGTGTTTCTGTCCTCCGTCGGACTGACAATGTGTAAGGAGGATAGTTCTTGTGAAAGGCCATCGTCCGCCTGTGTGGGATTTAGGGTAGAATTTCCGGCAGAAGGAGAAGTGGGACTTTGATTGGACGCGTCAACGAATGGGCAGCCGGACCGAGGATGTCCTGCGCGAGGGCGGTGGCACTTTGTACAATGGGGTGTGCGGCGCGTTGGAGGTGTTGTGAGACCGTCTGTACCTGTACCGGTGCTGACGCGCGGCTTTGCGGGGGTCGACGGGGCAGAGGAGCGTGTCGAAGGGACCATGTTCGAGTACGAGCACGTTGCTTTAGTCAAACGTTTGTGATTCTAAATTGATCCCGGGAGATCAGGAGTATCGATCAACTGCAATAAAAAAAGTCTATCAGCACCGTGAACCGGACGACTCGCCAGCTGCCTACTTGCTTGACGACGACGACAAAAAGAAGTCAGATAAAGCCAAACTACTGGAACGACGGGTGTCCGCTAGCAGCAGATACTACCACTCCCGGAGTCGGTCGCGAAAGCGACGCTTGTATTAGAACGACAGTCGGACGCGTCTCAGTATCTACATCGACTATAGGCCCCCACCACGCCCGAAACCCGGCGATGGTCGGACTCATCGCAGGCGAGCATATGAATCTCGGCGACCAATCCACAAATTTGTATCAGTACCATCGCACCACGGCTCTTTCCCCATCTCCGAGCTGAGGTGCGTCGAACATTGCCAAAGTGCCTGGTAGATATCCCACAAGGGAGTCATGTCATTTAGGCATCAACCCATCACTCGGACCCGTATTATATTCTCGATCAGCGGTATGCAGGTTAAGGTTGGCATCGCCAAGCAGGCAAAGGTAGGTCCACTACATCCACCGTGATAAGTGTTTCCTAGGTGATTACCGCGGAATAATCTATATGGATCTCATACACTTTGGAGCTTGTCGCCTGTAACCCGCCGGTCCCCAATCGTGACATCTCAGGTCCATGGCCCGCACGGCTTCAGTTCCCTTTTCGTATGATCGACATTGGTAGATTAACCGGTCGATCGTTGGTACCAACGTTTCCAGGTAACTACTTAGTCTCAGCAGTTGAAACAAATCAACAGCTAATGATCTATCGTCCGTGTGTATACTCGTGATCGAGACCTCGTGTTAGTCGTCATACCTCCCGTCCATATCCCGACGCTTGGATGTTCCGGAACGCCGTGATTCTCCTTCGGGACTCTCGTTCCTTGTGTGAACGTTTCGCTTGCCCCTCCTCCCAAACGAGGGCGATGGTGACCGCCGATCAGCTAAACGGTCCGTATCCCTGTCAGGACCGTCCCGATAATTCCTTGGTCCCTCTTGCTCCATGTCTCGTCTCGTAAGACTCTTCAATAAATTTTCCACTCCCTTCACACCCTCGGATTTCGTCTTCTCCTTTCTCAATTTCTTTTCTCGCTTTCGTTCCTTGCGCGCCCGACGCTCTTCGGGCGTTTCATCTTTGTGCTTGTCCTTCTTTGACTTCTTCGATTTTTTCAATGCTTTCATTTCTTTACGCTGTGCCAACAGGTAGTCCCTCATAGGATCCTCAGGGTCAATCGAGAACGTCGACGATGCGTCCGAATTAGAGACGGGTGCTTCTTCTGAACGACAGCAATATGAAAAATGCCATGGTCAGGCAGAACACGATGACATACCGATTATCATCTCGGGCTTTGCATTCAAACTTTGTTCCTCTGGTTCTACCCATTCACCGTCTTCCCCTCTTACCTTGGGTTGCCTATAATTCTTGACGTGATCGACGCGCAAGATTCTGTCAAGAACTTTGGCACCATTCAGATTGTCAACTGCCAGGACCGTCGACCTCTGGTCTTCGTACATGAGAAAACCAAATCCTTTTGTTTTCCCCGTAGTTTTATCTCGAGGTAAATTCACGTCCATAACCTCCCCATACCTGTCAAAGTTGAAAATGCATGTCGCAAATACGAGTATTCAACTTACTGGGAGAATATTGTGATAACGTCGCCTTCTGTGAGGTCAAGGTGAAGACCTCCAATAAAGATGTAGGCAGAATCTATGGAGTGTGATGAGCATCCACGGACAAGAACGTGTCCGATTCCCCCCACCTTTGTATTCATCATGCCAAGATGCAGTAGCACCTAGTTCCAACTCGCGTTCATTAATCTTATTGATTTCACGTACGACACTGCAGTTCAGTTCAGTACTCAGTCCTGCATGCTAGTCGTTGGCACACGAACTTCATGCTTGTTAGTTAGTTAGTTAGCTTGAAGTCCTGTTTCCCACGCTGCTTTCTAACAAACACTTAACCAAATTTCATTGATAGTGGTCATCGCGTTCCATCAGCGAGGACAAGATGGCTTCATTTTCTCTACCACCAATTCACGATAACCCAGACGGAGGATGGGGTCCCTCTCCCTCCAACATCCCCGAACAATTCAAGTTCAAGGACATCCCGTACGCACCATACTCCAAGTCCGATAAGCTTGGCCGGTTTGCAGACTGGAACGACACCACGAGCGAAAATCGCCAGGCTGCTGTGGGTCTTCCAAGTACCCGCGATACGCGCGGTGCGACGGGAAGATCGAAGAGGGAGGGTGCTCAGGCTTTCGGAAGTGGTACTGCGAGTGCGTTTGCATACTTCCACGTCGAGGATGAGTCTAGCTTCTCCTTGGTCGACAACAAGGCCGCCCCTCCTCGTCGTGGTGGGTTTACTAGAGGAAGAGCATCCGGACGTGGTGCCAATTCTTTTGCTACGAGAGGTGCTCAGAGAGGTGGTCGTGGTAATGCCGCAGGCGGGAGAGCAGGCACTCAACGTGGTGGCCGGAGAGGCTGGCGAGACTGGGAAAAAGTATGTCCCTTTCCTTTGCTTGATGGTATCTGCCACGGCTGATTTTGGCAGACCAATCGTACCCGGGAATCTTCCGTCGCCATTTCGCCTCAGTGGACGATGCTGGAAGAAATCGAGTTCCATCGTTTGGCCAAGCTCAAATTAGACGTAGACGATGCAGAGGACATGTCAGTGAGCGATCGTACGTCCCTGCAGCCGTCGTTGAATCCTTTCGCCCCAAAGCGATACATACGGGCGCGTATTTGCCTATGATAAAACTTATGACCGCGTTACCACCAAAACCGAACGGCCACTTCAACTTGTGGATCGCATAAAATACAATACCACTACATCTGACGATCCAGTTATTCAACAGGTGTGTATGCGTTCTGTATTCCTCACCGGGAGTCTCTGACCTTCCGAACCTAGTTGGTAGCGAAGAACACAGCGACGGTCTATGCTACGGATGTCATCCTTTGTGTTCTCATGTGTGCTCCCCGATCAGTGTACCCTTGGGACATTGTCATCCTTCGTGAGGGCAACAACTTGTTCTTTGACAAGCGCGATGGTGGTCCATTTGACACGGTCACCGTCAACGAAAATGCGTCTGATCCACCCCAGGATCCCGCACCCCCAAATCCCAACAACCCCGCCGACAAAGGTGCCGCCCTCGATCCTCCGTCGATCAACTCTGCCACGTCGCTCTCCTTGGAGGCGACGTACATCAACCAAAATTTCGGATTCCAATCTGTACAAGAAAGCACGGCGGTTGATTTTGCGCACCCTAACCCGTTCTATGGTCCGGAAGAGACAGAACCTTTGGCTTCGTGTGGCTACCGGTATCGTGTCTTCGATCTCGGAGTGACTGAAGACGAGGATCTTAAAATTTGTGTGCGCACTGAAGTGGACGCGTTCGTCGCTGGTGCCGGGAATCCAGCCGAAGGTCATGGCCTCGCGACGATCCGAGCCCTGAACGAGTTTGACCCTCGCGCCCAGGGTGCAGGTGGCGCTCAGGACTGGCGCTCAAAGTTAGACTCTCAACGCGGCGCTGTTGTCGCAACAGAGATGAAAAACAACAGCTGCAAACTGGCCAAGTGGACAGTTCAGAGCATATTGGCTGGGGCGGACCTAATGAAAATTGGGTGCGTGCCCCACAACTTGTTCGGTCGCCATGGCCTTGCTGCACATGCCCGATCGCATGGTCGTTTTATACTGACTGCAGATCCATCTGAATTGCAGGTACATCTCGCGTGTCAACCCCAAGGACAACACACGACACGTCATCCTGAGCACTGCCTCCATGCGCCCTACAGACTTTGCCGGCCAACTCAATGTTTCCGTTTCCAACGGTTGGGGGATCGTTCGGACCATCACAGATCTATGTATGAAGATGCCCGAGGGCAAGTACGTCCTTGTAAAGGATCCCAACAAGGTATGGCGGAACAATTCGGTAAGGTCATGAACTGACATTGATTCCCTAGTCCGTAATACGACTGTACTCTGTTCCCATGACAGCCTTTGCGACAGAAGATGAAGAGGGTGAAGTCTTCGAAGGGGAAGATGCAGAGTTGGCATCTTAATGATAACCTTCCTATCTCCGATATCGTCTTAATTTTAAGGAGATTGATACGGATAACCCAAACCAAACATGTTTATCTTCCGTCATCTGGCCTGCAAAAGGATCTCCACAGCAACCTCAATGTTCGGACTGTGTAGTGACATCAGTTGTAATGTTTCAACCACACCGAGAGTGACCCACGTGCGCCGGAGTGCCCTTGTTATCAAGTCTCGCGACACGTCTGGGAACATTGCAGCGAGTTGTGCAATCTCGGCTTCAGATGGTGTGCGTATTCTGACTGGATCGTCTGTCCTGCCAGTCAACTCGTTCACCCACTCGCGCACGACGCTGCCGGCTTCTCCCTGAGGTGGAGCATTTTCTGTCTGACCTGTCTGTACGGGAGGTCGAGCAGTAGTAACCACCTCGTCGACCGATTCAACAGCAATTTCTTGTCGTTCAGGACGTGCGCGATTGAGGCGGCGCGGAGAACGGGTGGACCCAACCAAAGGAAGCAAATAACGTGTAGAGAAACGAATGACCGCAGGTGAGACACGCCACATCTTCACGTTGATCAACTCGGAACGATAGGTGAGCCCCACGAGTAGCCCGATGCATGCAGCCGTCAGGGAACCCGGGACGTGTCCTAATGCAAGCTTCTCACGTCAATACACCGAAAACAAGATGGGTTGGTTAAAAGTGACACGAAACTCACCTGAGACACGAGTATATAGGTGAATGATTTGTTTGTCAACGACACGCCAAAGATTCGAAAGTGGTATGTTGGCGGAACCAATCTATACCATTGGTACAGGATGCTGAATACCAACGCTGTCGGCCCAGGAGGGATATAATTGATGCCGAAGCGGTGAAACAGAATGAGCGACGAGAACTCGAGAATGGTCGAAATGAGAGTAGAGACAATGGCAAATGACTAAACTTCGGGTGTTAAAAATACGCTCAGGCGTCTTTAATGCCGACGTGTACTCACCGCAAACTTGACGCTTCCGAATTGGCGCTCTATGTTAATGCTAACGGTATAGAAGACCAGCTCGGCAATCAACAAATCACTTGAACTCGAGAATGCAAAATGGTGGGTGGCGAGGCGCCAATACTGTGCAAAAGGAGATACCGTCTCAGGTTTGGATGCCCTGGAGAGTCTGGAAGGGGTCATTCCATTACCTGATGATGGCGTGAAATGTGTGGAACAAACTGGGAGCATGAGAATGTGAGAAAGATACGGTTTGTTGAGTAGGAAACCCGAACCTGCAGATGCAGATAGTGTTTGACATCAAATATTCCGCACACGATGGACGTCAAAGCATATCCCATCATAAGCCCTTCAAAAGGGTATTTTCTCAGCGCTGAAGCTTGTTGAAGTAGGCACCATACCTTTTGTAACAGAGGCGTGCTCAAACGACATTTTTGGGTTACAAGTGGAGTCGGGTTTGAACAAGAAACTTGAGCTGAGACACCAAGCAAGTGGATGCAGCTGAATGAGACGGCCGGATGCCGTCAAACATGCTGTGTGGCTGTGACCATCTCTCGGACCACTCGACCACTTTCTCGTCAGCTCATCCGAGGCACAAATAACTTGTGATCTCACTTCCTGCGAGTTGTTTCGCCTTGCATTGCTGACATTCTCACAGCGTTAAGAACATGTCAAATTTGCTTCAGGAAACGCGGGTCATCACGAATTGTCCTCCACGCAAGGTAAAGTTTGGCCCATATGTCAAAAGCCAAGGGTTTCGCTGCATGCATAGTTGTCACCAACTGCATCGCATACCCTGTATATAGTTGTACTCACAATTCCGCCCCGCTTAATGACCCGATGCAACGCACGTTTCTAGGGATGGGAAAATGCCAGTGGTGTGTTGCCGTTGTATCCCAGTCGTTCGCGCGAACTCGCTACGGTCCGAGTCCCCTGTGGATCGTTTCAAGGGTTTGTTTCCCCACTCGTCGAACCCACGGACATGATTGGATTCCCAGTTGTTTGTTCTATGAGAAGTCGAAACAGCTCAACGTGGTTGATTACGACCACCGTATGGGTATTCCCTCGCATTGGAATCGGTTGGTTGATGTTGTTCCCCTTTCCCCACGGCGTGCTTCTGTCGCTCCGTCTTATCAGGGCGACGATGAACTTCGGTTGTTTATTCTCGCGTCTTACTCCGACTCACTCACCGGTGAGATTTGAACGAATGCTTCCCTTCTTTCTTCCGCGTGGGTATACCCAGCAATACGTCTTATCTCATCATTCCAATCGGCCACCCACACACGCCGATAATCCGGCTCCGGTGAGGGACGCTATCCCGCCAGAACTTTCACATTGCAAAGAGCAGCGATTCGCGTGTGCTGAGTAAGTGACAGAAAGGGGTCTGTATAGTCCACGTTCCGTTCCCGTCCTGTCGCTTCTGTATTCCTTCCAGTGTCTCTACGTGTGATTCTGTCGCAATTGACACGTGTGCCTTGCCGGAAGGAGGGAAACTGTGCTCTAAGAAGCATTCGCAATGTCTGTCCACCCCCATCCTGTATATCGCACTTTCGGGCTCGCCACGCCATCGTGGCGATGGTTCCGCACGATCATAATATATGCCATAACACAATCTTATCGGGTCGCCGGGAGGGAACGACGGCTGCGTCCTTCCAGGTATGCCTCTTGGAGATATTCATACATGGTTCTTGTCCACACAGTTGGTCCCGTCCCACAGTCGCTCTTCACTGAGTCAACAACACAAACTCCCACTGCATGTACCGTAAGATCCCTCCATACTCCTTTAAAGATGAAAAAACCTATGCGCTATCGGAGTTATAACTGAGATATAGAAGAACTAGTCAACTATAAAGATCGAATGCGGCCAACTAATTTTATCCCTCGGTGGGAAGATGCCGTGTGCCGTGGCTATGGCGGCACCTTTACAAGCACCGGACGCATGTACGCTTCTTCCTCCCTGAGGGTACCAATGACTTGGACCGAGATATGGTATGAACTACTCCGTCAGGCGATGCAGCTGATGCGATGGAGATGGTGTGTACCATGGTCAGTTGGCGGGATATGCATCGACCTTGATCAATTGCCGTGTCGATCTCCATTCCTTGTTTCCTGTACGTGCATGGCTGGGGACGGAGATTGTGCTCTACCCTGCACCACACGTCCAGCAAACAACGGAGCGCGTCCCATCCCAATCTGAAATCGTGCATCGCCTACCATCCAATTCAGTCCTAGTACCCCTCTTTTTCCCAAATCTGATGTGGTCGGATCTCGCACTTTTGTACAGTTGGCGGCCAAAGCGCGCTGCTGCATTCTGAACGTATCGCAAAAAAGGAAATTCTTCACGCTCAACGTCTTGCACACACGCTTTTCGCTGTAGAGGTGGGAAGTCGATACCCTGAAACTCGGACACCTTCGGTTTCGAGCACGTTACCGACCACGTCCACCAACGGCTCAGGTTAGGCGCCACATACGTGGAGTAGATGCCCCGCCGTAATTTTATTGTCCAGCCGCAATCACGAAACAATGCCATACGAAAAGTACCGCCTCTGAGCACAAACGCCCGTCAATGAAACGTGTACTGACCATAATAACCTCCCGGCATCTTGACAATCTCGCGAACAAGGTTTTTTTCTCAATACCGCCAATTGCGCTCTACTTTTGGGCGGGAGCGTCCCTGAGCACATGATTATGGTCCTTTGGAGTTGCAAGGCAGGGTAGGTCGGATTCTGGGCTTGATGGCTCTATTAATGGAGGGCTACAGCGCATCTGGCTAACTCGCTTGTAGCTCTCGGACTTTTTGTTACAGCCCACTCGGAACCTATGCAGACGAAAGAACGGCGACTCGTGTGAGATGACCGTCGGATGGAGGTGGCAGGGCTGCGAAGAAGCACCACTGGTCACGGGATGGAATCAATTATGGGCGTGGGGCAAGAACCCAAGGACACCGCACCGAACTTTGAGGGGGGGAAGAAGAACCTGTTTGATCCTATTAACAGCACCCTTGCCAAGGTTCAGTAGAGTATCTATAATCGTTCTGGTTCCCTCGTGGCTACGTTGTCCTTCATTGATCGCTGATTGATCGTACGAGAGCCCGCGATCGCTGCGGACCCTCTGTATCACACTCTGGGGGGAGGGATTAGTTAACGACCCAACTGCCTCCATGGGGTTCGTAAAATACATGACTAGTAAACAATAATGTACATGAGAACGAAGTACAGCCTTTGATATTCCATCATTCATGCGATGCGACCCAGCCAACCCAGCCAATACCGGTTGTTGTCGTGTGGTCACGCTGCGGATGCTATACGCTATTACTCCAACCCAAAAAGGAACCGAAGACATCTGTGCAATTCCGCTGGCAAACCATAATTTACACAGTTTCCACGGTTCACGGGTGTCTACTGGTAACTGCGGAGGGAAATTTGGATGGCGACATCAAGGCGACATCAATGTAATCATCGTCGCTGAGCTGAGGAGATAAGGTTTCCAACGAAGTTCATCCGTTCACGTTCGACAAATTATGGTGTGCGACAAGGACGATACTGATTGACAGGTCAAGATATGGTAGTTATCATGCACAGTTGGACATACCAAGTGATAATTTTGGATGAGATGCGGTGTCTCCCAAGCGAGGCAGTGTTGATGCATTGTCTTATCAGGGAACTCCAACTTGGTCCCTGCAACGACAATGTCCGGAGTGGTTGAAAACGTCAATAATCGGACCATTCCGCGGACCTACGGCGAGACGGACGGGGGTAGTTATCTGCTTGAAAACGGCGGCGTCTTGGACCGACGGTCCCGGGTGGTAACCGCGACCACACTGATAAGCACGGTCGCACAGGGCAAAGGGAGCGTGTACGACGGATTGTGGAATCAAAACATGTCGCTAGATAAAATCGACAGTTGTGCTAACCGCCGCCGAAAGCTCAGTTTGAACTAGTACTGATAAGTCCCAGAGCGAGGGACACGGCTGATTGGTCATGTCAACAACGAAGTTGTGTACTTCGTCAAGGTTGCCCTAGCTAAGCCACATTAGTCTTTGCCGAGCTGAGGCACAAGAGCAAGTCAGGACTGACTTCCCATTGACACTGGTCTGGCATATGATGATGCTGGGAAAATATGTCTGATGACTAAGAATGAGATGACTCGTAATCGCTGAGTTTAAATCCATTAGGTGCCGACTCATGCCGAACAAACCAGTTTTTTCACACCAACCATGAGCACACCTTCAGTCCAAAATCTGGAGGAGGCCGCCGCGATCGCTTCCGAGTTTATTGCTAGTAAGGTTGTTTCAAATCATTTTTTACATGTTCATGCTTATCGGCTGCAGCGCTTGAAAATATACCAAGCGAGGTTCAGTTTCTGTTGCAGGAGCTTCGCTCAAAGGAGACTCGGGCCCAAGGCACGCCAGCTGTTCTTCCGGTCCACGTTCCCGGCTGACATCTTACAGAGATACAACAGGAAATTGCTAAAGACAGTCAGCGATTCATTCGTCATGCTCTCCGCCCCGATGCAGACGCAGCCGGCAAGGACAAGTCGTCCTTGCCGCCATCTACCGAAAGATTGAAAGAGGCACTGCAGACACTGTCCACTATTGCCGATGAAAAGATCGTGCTGGCTGAACGGATTGTTGAGCTATTGTCAAGGAAGCGTTCACGGCTGGACTACGATCTCGGGCGCGTGTTGGTATTGCAAGGCGAGCCGGACCCGGCTGCTGTCGTTGCAGGTGCTGCCCCGCTTATGTCAATGGGCACAGGTAGCGCTTCAGCGGGGTCGGGATACGTTCTTGGGGGAAGAAATCCTGCTGCACATATCAACGAGAGCCTTCGAAATGCATTTTCTGGTGCCGCACTCCCTACACCAACTACGGGTGGTACTGCCACTAGTGGTGGTCGGACAAGTGGTGCAGAGGAGAGCGCACACAAGAGTAGGTTGCTTAGACATGTCCTCGGTAATGATATTTTCTGACACTGCCGACTTACAGAACGTAAGATTACTGCATCACAAGGGTCTATCAAGCTACCATCGCCTGCCCCATCGTTATACGTTCCAGCTTCTGGTCGAGGTCGACGTAAGAAGCGCGGCGTTTCATCGGAAGTTGATGATATGGACTTCGACTTTGGTGAAGAAACCCAAGCGGCTGAAGAAGGGGAAGGCGAGGAAGGAGAAGGCGAGGAAGGCGATGACGGCGACGACAAGGAATTGTATTGTTTCTGTCAGAAACTCAGCTATGGCGAGATGATCGCGTGCGACAACCCCGACTGCCCTTACCAATGGGTAAGTAATTGCACCAAAGCTGTGTTCCCGTTCATTATTACATTGACCATGACTGCGCACAGTTCCACCTTCCGTGCGTGAACCTGAAGCAACCGCTTCCGGAGCGATGGTTTTGCGCCGAGTGTACCAAGCACGGCATGGGTGTGCCCGCTGCTGCCGGTGCTGCCCGAAAAGGACGGAAAAAGTAGCGGTGCTGTTGAGTCAGTGTCCTGTCCGTCACATGCACCATTCCAGAGGTCTACAAGATCGGTTTTGGGGTACCTGTCTTGACGTGTTACTCTCTGAGGGTGCCACGATTGGCGACCTGTCAATTGTTCGCCTTTGACCACGGAGCATATCGTGTAGGGACTAATGTCCCCGTCGCTTGTTCGCTGGACGATCCAGGTTGGACTAGGTATCGATCGACATCCATTGCTCGTCTTGGTATGTCCTACGATCGATGGGCCGGCTTTGTGAAGTATGTTAGCCCCTATTAGGTCCCCTCCGATCAGTGTACTGGTGCATAATCACGGGGAAGGGTTGTGCCTCGATCTGAACACAAGAATGGTGCGCCGGAGGAATGCAATGTCTTTTGTGCAACAGCTACGACCGCGGCTTTCATATCCCCCTGTTGGAGCGGGGTGCCGTATTCTATTTGTTCAGCGCCGAATAGAAAGGGCTCAGGATGCCATAAGAAAGGCTGAGCGCGACGGAATTGCCTGATTGGGTTGTTGAACGCAGCAGACGGCACAAACGCGTCGGAACGCTTTTGTCTCTTTGTCGACAGGAGGCACACAGCAGGTTTTTTTATGCAGATTGGTTATTCGGAACGTTAATTGGCCGTCCCTTGAATGAGACCGTCTAGAGCTGAAGGTATATAAAGAAAGGAAAAGCCCCGCCCGCGTTGCCGCCGACGCACAGGGAATGGAGGGGGCGCTATGGACGAAGGCGGAGTATGAGGTGAGCGTGCACACGTCAGCGACAGCTGGCGAATCCACAGGGACACATACTCGGGTTTGGAAAAGGACACCATAACAGACGCCCGCCGAGGGGGGTCCCAGAGTCAGGGACGCCCGACTTTCTCTCATCCCAGTCCCCTTTCATTCCTTTGTTCTTTCTCTCGCTCCCCTAAGCTTTACTTGGCTCGTTTCCTTGTCCCGTCCCGCGGTATCACCACACGACAGACTAAAAAAGCGAAAAAAGCGATGCCGCTTTAATTGAATTTCCCATTTGCCAAAATGGTATCCCTTACAGAAACTGCCAACGTGCCTGCTGTGTCATCTCGAAGCCCTCGAAAGCTGTCAAGGCTTAATGCCGTACAACCTCGTTCTTCCATCCATCGCGCGTCCTCTTGTCTGTACGTGTTGCCAGAAATAAACATTTATCCCCAGCGAGCGTGTGTCCGACAAGAGGTGAGAGGGACAGGAGTGTGCGTATGCGTATATGGGGGGTGTAGTGCGCCGGCGTCAGGGTCACGGGAGGGAACGAGGATCACAGCCATTATCAGGTGTTTCAATTCGACCCGAGTAGGTATATAACAATGTATTTACGCCCAATACACACACAAGGGCGCATAAGCCGAGAAAAAAAAGGAAAAGGTAAGGAGGTCTCTGCGAAGGATGACGGCAAGGGCAGAGCCTATCGCAGGGTCTGCCACACGGCCCACACAAGGGAGTTAGTTGGCCCGCCAAATAGAGTAGCGACGGCAGGCCAAACGCGGCCTGGCTGGTCACAGAACGGGACGGACGCGGGCGCCACACGGGAGAGCCAAACGAAAAGAGAGAAAAAAAAAGGTACAGAGCGGGGTTTGTAATTGCGATGTGGGAGGGAGGTGGGGGGGGGGTCTGGCGGGCAAAGGGTGCACCGGGGTGTGTGGGGAGCGTCGACATGAAACACAAAAAGTCAGATACGTCAGTGACGCAAACGGAGGAAGGAAAAAACCACCAGACATGGGTTCGGAATCTGAAACGGGGGAAATCGATGGAGCTCGAGCTCATGGCAAAGAGACGGTCATGGTCATGTTGCTGTGCACAGGGTCGGTGAATTGATGAGAGTCCGCGCTTTGGCTGAACCGTGTTAGACGGAGGTGCGGTGGCCATTTGCGCCGACGTGCGGATAGGACAATGATCTCAAGTACAAATTCCTGTCCGCCCGAGGAGTTGGGATTCGCCAACCTGGAACCGCAACTGAGTGCGATGCTCGTTGTCGGACATGTGGTCGGGTGGTCGTGCGGTCCTCTGTCACACATTGGCAGCCCGCGACCGGTGACCACAGCACTCGTCCTGAGGTGACGTCTTTGAACGCGGAATCGGAAGAGCCGATGGAGATGGACTCTTGGCATGCATGCATTCAACCAACTCAAAAAGGGACGACAAGGGGAAACGAGCCACGGTTCAAACAAGACTCCTAATAACTAACCCTACTTCTTCCATATACGCTAAACACTTTCACCGTCAACGGCCCTCCTGTGCGGAACAGCTTGCGGTACTTTCCGAGTCACAACTGAGCTGGAGAGGGGAACGTGGTGTGGAGGATATCGTCCATTTTGAAATACGTTCTCAGCGGGATGCGAGACGTCATTCGCACATGTGCCGTGGAGATTTTCGTGGTAGCGTGATTTCTTTTTTAAAAAAAATGGCATTCGACGTCGATGGTACTTTTATCGTAAAGTCGATGCAAGCCAAGGAGGATGACAACCGCGATGGGCGGATGATGTTCGAGGCGAGTTATGCCCCTAGGCGATGAGACGACGGCGATCATGCATAGGATGATAGAAGATGTACTGTCGAGCGAGTACACAGTACTGCACCGTGCTTGTGATAATCAAGACTATATCTAAGCGGAGCCGTGCCTCGACTCATCAAGCCCCGAGGGAGGGAGAAAGAGGGGGGCAGGACAAGCACCAAACGTGGGAGATGAAGAGAACACGTGTGAAAATAAGACATTGGGGGCGACGCACGGCGTTTGTACTGTGGAAGAGGATCCACCAGGAGTCTGAGGACCTAGGAGAGAAGCATGGAAGGACAATCCAGGGGGACTTCTTAGCAGACGACATCTCGTTATTTCATTAAGGATGGACGGATGAACGGCATTGCGGAGATGGCGAGATGTGATTGCATATGGTACAAAAAAAAGGTACAGCAAAGAGCGACAGGGAGCGACTACGGCGGTGGGACGGCATGCTGTTGCGAAGAGACGGTTTCATGGTGGATGGAACCGGACGGGGTTGGTCGGGACGAAGAGGACTGATACAGGGGATAGGTTCGATATGGATTGTGTCGCCGATCCATCAAAACAGTGGCAGGTAGGATAGAACGATGGATATAGCACAGCATGTCGGGGCAGAAGTGAGTGGAATGTGTGTGATGGGCGATGTGAGCGCAGTTGGCGAGGGAGGGGGAAAACTGGGTGGGCCGGATGCTGTGCGTGGGAGAGTGTTAACGTAATTAAACACCACGCTGTTATGTCACATTATTTATATTTGTGTATGATCTGAGATCGATAGGCGGGATGTTCCGGAGTGACCCGACAGAACGGTACCAGAAGCGTAGCCGAAATCTGAAAAAGGGAGATGAGCCCCGACTAAATTAGGAAATTCCTAATATGGTCATGGACAGCCGTTCATGTTTATAACTCTTGGACGAAGCCAACTTTCGACGCACACCACCAAGAAATATGCAGTTCGACGCGTATCCCTCTCCGCACGCATTCTCAGATACACCACGCACTCCTTCTCCTAATGACCTCCTCCTCCTCAACCCAAAGCACAACATCCAGATCGGATCTTTCCCCCACATCTTCCATGACAATGACCTGATCTCCACCTGGCTCAATCAGCCAACACCCCTCCTCCAGGAGCTCTACGAACACGACGCCCAAGACATCTACATCGACGACTCAGCCCACTACACAGAATGGCAAAACCACCAGCAACAGCACATCAACTCCCACCCCATCCCACGTCGTGCTACCTACCCCTACGTTCGCCATGACCTCCAACAACACCAGTTCTACGACAACTTTTCTGTCTATCAAGAACAAGACCATCCTGACCCCCAACCCATCAAGCTCGAGGACACCTCCCTCATTGTTCCCTCCCAGATAGGCTTCCAGCCCCACACCCTCCAGAGCCACCACCACCCTACCTTCCTTCCATCTGCTCCCGGTCCCGCTGTGCCCGTCCAGCTCACAGATGACGCAGCCAGCAAGGAGACACAGTATCTCCGTCGTCGCTGCTTCAACTGCCACACCACCGAACCCCCCTCCTGGCGTCGCTCCACCCTCAACCCCGGAAAGATCGTCTGCAACAAGTGTGGCCTCTACGAGCGCACACATCTCCGTGCCCGTCCACTCCGCTTCGACGAACTCCGCACAGGCGGCAAAACACGCAAAGCTCCCGGTTCCACCCCAGACAAAAAGTCTGCCAAATCTGGTTCCCTTTCGGTCAAGAATGAACCGAACGAGCTCGGTATCTCTCGTCGTAACTCCGTTTCCAGCAATGCATCGAGTGGCACTAGCGATTGGGATGACAGCAGTAAGTCCCCTCCTCTTACTTCTCGCACCCAAATTCATCCTTTCCTAGTCTCCATCTGTTCCTCTCAGCCTCCCACCCCTGGCTCCATCTCCTCTCAGTCTTCTGCCTTTCCCTCTCCCGCAATCTCCACCTTTTCCATCCCTCGCAGCTCTCAAAGCCCACCGGTCGATTCGGGCCTACAGCCGCCCATTCGCCTCCCGAACGCACCCCTTACTGATATTGCTTCTCTCCAGCAATCACATCCCCCGCCGCGCAAGGCGGCTACCGCGCCTAATTATTATCCCCAGCCGGCAATGTACCACGGCCAGTCGGAAAATATCCGCCGTGGGTCACTGCCTGTACAGCAGCATAATGCTCAATTTGCTTCGCCACCCATGCCGGCACAGTCCCCTACGCCCATACAGACTCTCACGCCAGAGTCTTCATTGCAAACGTCACCCCTCCCCCATGCTTCGCCTCTCTTGCTCTCCTCCCCCTCCCTCGCATCCTCATAATTCAACGCGTATATCGACCTGTCCCTGTCTTGTCCCTATTTATCCTTGTTCGATCTTGCGTTCAACCCGCCCGCACCTTAATAATCCCACGCACATCCTTTTTGGCCGTCATCGCGAGATCGGAGCCTATTTATTCTCTGTGGCCCAAAACGACGACGAACAGCTTCACACCTCCAAAAAAGATAATATTTATCATCCGAGGACCCCCCCGATCGACTTGTATCCCCTACACCGCACCCACCCACCCATTGTTGACTATGATCATATTGCACATATACATATGTCTATCACTCATACCCCTCCCCCTCCCAACCCATGTGGGTCGTCGTCGCGATGATAGATACCCTTACAGCTAATGTACGAAGACAACGGCGAGCAGTGAATGACGGGACTGTACTAGTACTATTTGGAGTTATAGTTGCCGCATTTTAGTATACCTTGAATTAGATTTTTGGCATCCACCACGCTGTATGATGCGTAAGAGTGTCAAGGGTGGCGGGTTGGATCCTTGGATGCTCGCTTTCGCCACCAGGAACGACCGCTCAAGCGAATACTGATCTCCCGAGCATGTATCTAAGGCGTCATAGGCGTGCGTCTTGGCCACCCTGACCTCTTTTTCCCTGTCTGACAGATGGTTAAGGTTTACCTTGTCAAATATGTGGGCTTTTGAATGCGATTAGCCACTGCGCGAACACGAGGCACGCCAGAAGCACCCGTGTGACTTTGTTTGGGGCTAAGGGGGCTCTACGCTGGCAGAGCCCCGAACCAGGGTTTATGGCCGATTACGCCCCACCCACTCCGCTGTGGTCATGTCATTCAGTTTAACGAACGGCGCTTTCGAATCACCGTTCAACCACGTCGACACATTTCCATGCCCCTGAGAGGTATGCGGTGGGGGACCCGTCTACAACCAGCGTCTGGTCCGGAAGAGCTTTCCTCAGACGCAAAGGCCAAAGGTGCATGCGGGCGTGAGTGTGGGCATGTCAAATTCGGCCCATGCGGTCGATGGGGAATGTTTGCTTTGCGACGTGGCCGTATGCCCTGATCGACTTCGTCCTCGTTGCTTGCGACAACCCCTGCGCCATCACTCTCGTGTTGCCGTATGGGGTTGCAAGTGGCACACGGTAAACACATATACCCGGATCGAGATCTATTGGAGACCCTTTTTTTTTTCGTTCTTGCACTGGGACATACGTACCAGATCAAGGAAAAATACATACGGTCAAACGGGGTTGGGATCCGGTTTGTCTAGCGGTCGCCTTCAGCGAATTTGGTCTGACAGCATCATTTCGGAAAACGAACCGGCTCTTTCTCATCGGTCCTAGGAAGTCGTGCGGGACGAGGCCCGGTGGGGTTCTGGCGTACTCGAGAGAACGGTCTGACAGCGCCAAGTCGGCCCAAAAAAAACGCGATCGTAAGGACGCAATAATCAAGTATGGTCAAGTTTGAAAGTGACGGTCGATCAAGCCTCCAGCCCCGGGTTCCGTAAGAGACCGCGTACAACGGCCATGGCGACATCCGGTCAAATTCTACCCGCGGGTATGCAGACACCGAGATATCAGAAGTCCCGCCGCAACAATTTTGCTAGCGGCATGAGACTTGCAGGCGTTCAAAGAGGATGTCACAGGCAAGCCGGAGAAACCGAACCGTAGACGTGACAGGAGTACTCGTTTGGTAATGTGACAAGTGTGACTCGTCCGTCCGCTCACACCATGGCCAAAGCCAAAGGTTCCCAACTCTCCCAGCTCAAGTCGGCGCTCTCCCAAGCCGGACTCACCAGATCTGGTGGAAAGAAAAAAAAGTCTGCCCCATTGACTGAACACGCTAAAGTCAAAAAAGCAGCAAAGCTACGTGAGATCCAGCAGAAACTCAACCCGTTCGACGTCAAGTTCACCCGGCTCAAACATGATGTTGGTGGGCGGAAGATCAGAGGGACTGTAGGACGACCGGCCCAGAGTAAGCAAGCTGGGATGCAGCAAGTAGAAATCTTCTTGTCGTCATCACATGCGTACTGATGATGCGCAGAGAGAGAAGACGCTGCTGAAGGAGGTCGAGCAAAGGGGACGCGTCGGTGGTATTGTCGATCGACGGTTTGGCGAAAATGACCCTTCCATGTCGCTCGAGGAGCGTATGCTCGAACGGTTCACCAGGGAAAGGCAGCGCGCGTCCAAGGCGTCTATGTTCAATTTGGAGAATGAGGATGACTTGACCCATTATGGACAGAGTTTGTCTAATATGGACGATTTCGACGACATATTGATACCCGTAGACGAGGACGAGGAGGGTGAAGGTGAGCACCACGCAGTATATTTGGAGCACATTTTATCGTTCCGCAAGATCAACTCGATCACAACACGGTTAAGAGGACCCACTTTGGTGGATTTAGCGACAGAGAGGAGGAAAAGGAGGATGAGGTAGAGGGCAATATTTGCTGAGTGTTGCGCGGATCACCTAACCAACTTTGCTAGTCCGACCGAAAAAAGTCCAAGGCAGAAGTCATGGCCGAGGTCATTGCCAAGAGTAAGGCGCACAAGGTATTCGCTTGTCTAGTGCATGATAAACTATTCAACGAAACCTCGGCCACTACAGATGCGTCGCCAGATAGAGAAAGAACAGGAAGAAAATATGCGACATGAACTCGACCAAGAGTTTGATTCGCTCAAGGCGATCCTCTATGCACCTGACCCGTCGTCTGTGGATAATAGTGACTCGGCTACCCCTAAACTTCCTGCGCTGGCAGTTGCCAACAACGAGGAAGCCGTGGACTATGACCAACAGGTCCGTGAGCTTGCCTTTGACAAGCGAGCAAAGCCGAAAGACCGAACGAAAACAGAGGAAGAATTGGCGCTGGAGCAAAAGGAAGCTCTCGAAAGGGCAGAGAAACGACGTCATTTGCGCATGTTGGGTCAGGACTCAGACGGAAGCGACGAAGATATGGATGGTCGAAGAAAGAAACGTCCCCGCGGGGGTGATGACCTAGACGATGACTTTGTGGAAGACGAACCATCTGGAGGACTCGGTCTAGGCCTTGGTATAGAGCTGGGCAGCGATGCATCCGAGAGCGATGAAGGAGAGAACACGAGTGAAGAGTGCAGCGAAGAGGAAGCTGATTCCGATGGTTTCGGAGAAGACGATCGACCAAGTAATGACGAAGTGTTCGAAGTTGAAGAAGGGGACAAAACCGAAGCGAGAGCAAAGCAAAACATTCAGCGATCGTCTAAAACAGTCAAATCTGTAAAAGAGTTGCCGTATACATTCCCTGCGCCAGAGAGCCACGATGAATTTCTCGAGATTATTCAAGATGTCCCTAATTCCGATATTCCAACTGTAGTGCAAAGAATTCGAACGCTTTACCATCAAAGCCTTGGCCCCGAAAATAAAACTAAGCTACAGGTAATATCAGAATCACGGTCCCGGCACCAATCTGAATAATGCTTGTAGAACCTGGCGGGGGTCCTCGTCGACCACATTCTGTATACAGCATCACCGCCAGCACCGGACGTGAAGTTGCTATCCGCTCTCGTTCCGCACTTGTTCGCACTCTGTCGATTATATCCCATTGAATCAGCAGAGTATTTCGTGGAAAAGTTGTCTCTTATGCACAAGAACCTCAAGCGCGGTTTGGCGACTGGTGCGTTGGACTCGGAGGCAAGGACATGGCCCGGACTATCCGAGCTCCTTTTTCTTCGGGTGATAGGGATTATTTGGCCCACCAGCGACATGCATCATCCGGTCATATCCCCTGCACGACTACTCATGGGCGCATATCTTGGGCTGTGTCGGGTCCGAACATTCGCGGATATCGCAAGCGGATTATTTTTATCTACTCTCTTCTTGCAGTACGAATCTCTGTCCAAGCGCTTCGTGCCGGAGGTCATAAACTTCTTGGCTAGTGCCACGTTGCACCTTACGCCCCACGTGTTCGCCGGTGCTCAGTCGCTACCTGGCGCGTTGATCTGTCTGAACTTACGGTCCGCGCTATGTAAACCACTGGTCATTGACACAACACAAGCGAGGGGCCTTGATTTTCGGAAACCAGATCTACTGTGCATGATGACGTCGGCAGATCTTGCGGAGCAATCTAAAATAGATGCTTTTGGGGTGGCCCTTGGTTTGTTTGATCGGTTTGCCGATGTGTACAAGTCACTCGATGGATTCATCGAACTGTACGAACCGATTGACCTCCTGCTTTCAGGGTTGAAGTGCGGACAATTCTCTGATGATGTCCGAGTATGTCCTCGCATAAACATTGGTCGCGGTATCTCATACATTTATAGTCACATGTCACCTCCTTGCAGGGAAAGATTGCACGGTTGCTTCACTTTGCCCGACAGTCACGGAAGCCACTTCTTTTGCAGGCCCACAAACCGATTCCAATCCCGACCTATATCCCCAAGTTTGAAGCCGGCTCGTCATCATATTTCCGGCGACAAGACCCGGATCGTGACCGCAACGAGGCGTCCAAGCTGCGGTACCAGCTCAAACAGGAACGCAAGGGGGCTATTCGCGAGTTACGCAAGGACGCCAAGTTCCTTGCGGCTGTGGAACATAAGAAGCAGATGGAGAAAGAGAGGGTGTACAAGGAGCGTATGAATAAGGTATTTAACTCGCTAGAGGGGGAAAGGGCGGAACAAAAGGCGATGGAGAGGGAAAAGGCTAGAGATAAACGGCGGGCTGGTCGCAAGTAAGGATGTACCCCGTCGATGTTATTTCCTAATTTGGCAACTTTTGTGGGTGCGCGACGCGTCTGCAATCCATTCTTTTGTCGTTCGCCAGGTTTTGCCACTCTTGCCAGCTGTAAATGAGCGACCCACCGTCTAGCTGTGTTCCGGCGACGTTCCAAACTCCAGAAGGCGAGGACGCCGTCGCTCCGAAGCAGCTCCTGGAGTTTCTGAGGTCTTTAATACAAAAATCGACTGAAGATGGCAACAAGCCAATCCACGATAGACCTTCCTGGGTCACAATGATATCAGGTCTCGCCGATCAGGTATATGGTCACTTTCCATACTTCACGTCCATTAGGCAAGGTACGACCAACGAACGCATCACGCTCACTCACGTCTCGCTCGACGTCTTGGATCATGTTTCGCACCAGTCACGGCCAATCTGGTCTGACGGGAAGAGTCTCGTGAAGAAGTTATTCTTGAGATTGTTTGCTCTATGCGTGTCAGCAGAGTCTTGGCTCGATGCGAACAACGATAGCCTAGCAGACCATTTGGACCCGACGGCGCTATACTCCAAGGCAACCAACATTCTAGTGCACATTTTATGCCAGTTGCTTGCTTCGCAATTTCGAACGGAAACTTCTCAGAGAATCCTGGTGCATTCTCTCTTGTGGGATCTGCTTGGCTGCACGTACGGTGAGCAGCGGTCGTTCTCCAACTTGTTGTTCTCGCTTGTAATGGCTCTACAGATATCTTGACTACCTCTCTGGACGATTTTCCATTGGACATTCATTTCTATTCAACACCACATCTGAGGCGAGCGCCGACCTACAGAGTAGATACACCCGTAGGATTATTCCATAGGAATGCCACACTGAATTCATTCTAAATCCAAAAGTAGGTCCCTCTGGATAACGCAGATATCGTCAGACTACCGGGCAAGTCGTTCTTTGTCGTTTTCTGCAGTGTCGTCGCGGACATCGCCTCAAGAGTATTGCAGCAGTCAGAGGAAACCCGGTGTTTCACCTATGATCTCTTGCGTCGTACGGCGCAAGTCACCTCTCTCACCTTTGATTTTTGTTTTAATTGTCCGACTACGGACGTGGTGCGCTCACGGTGCTTACTTCGAACTCTCCAGGCTGCACAGGTCTTACTTCCAATGAGTCCGAGCTTTCGGGATGTTCTTGGGACCTTGTTCCCCCGCCTTTTGATCCATAAACTGGAAGAAGGCCCCAAGAATCCATCCCGTCCCTCCCTGAGGGCAGTTTCATCTCTTTTGTCAGACCAAGGAGACAGTTGTTGGAGACTAACCCCGTTTCATACAACTACTATCCTTGGTATTTTGACAAAGGAGCAATGGGCTAATGCTGGGGTTGAGCTCAGGGTTCGTGTGTCTTGCGAGTTTGATGTTGAAATGAGGGGGCTGATTGTACCAGGCACTTGCATCTACGTTTTTGCGCAAGTATCTTGGTCAGTTGGATGGTGCGGCGTTACAAGCCGCCCGGAACTTTTTCCATGGGAATGACTTGTACCACGACTGGGAAGAGATCGTGAAAGATGTGGAGGGGTTGCTGACCGGCGCCCAGGGCGCCCAAGAGCATGTCTCAGGATCAAGCGGTTGGCGCGTTAAAGCCGCGCAGGTACTCCGAACAGTGCATAATCCACAGGAACTTGAATGGATGAGTAATGTCGCCATGTCAGATGCGACATTCGCAGGGCGTGGCCTGCAGGTGCTGAATAACCATTTACAGAGGTGATCAATCTTTTTTGCGCTTCATATCGGTGTTAACGAGTCAGTCCAGGCCGGCGGCGGTGAGGTGTGCTATTGCCGACTATACCGCATCGATTGTCACGCAGTTTCTTCCCTGTTCCGGTGGCGGCGCCGAGGGCGCTGGCGCTCTGTCAGTTCAATTTGCACTTTCCTTGCTCGGCGAGCTTCTTGTTGGTTGCGCTGAAGAAGTAACCCCCAGAGTTCGTGGTAGCACGTATCGCGCTATTTTGGTCATCGCCAAGCGCTTGGCTGTTGACTTGCTTGCCAATAATTGCACCGCCATTGTAGATCTGGTTCAACGAGGGGTGTCCGACAAGGACAGATACTCAAGGCTGTTGGCTGGGTAGGTTCTCGTTTGGTATTGGCGATGGGTATGCTGATCCATTTCTAGACAAGCTCTCGCCGAGCTTGTCAAGGTATGCGTGAATGACCAAGGAGGCTGGATACAAATAGAAGGCTTGTTTTTCCATCTCGTTCGTTTCCTCCACACGGGGACCAGGGGCGCGATTAAAGAGACGACGTTGACGACGCTCGGTTTGATTGGAACGTACGTTTTTGTTCACCAAAATCGTTTCACAGATATAACTCACGACTTTCAGCAATGCTCACCCTCAAGTTCTTGAAGAGGTCGTCTTTCATCTCGTGTCACAGCTTGGTGAACGCAACCCGATATTAAAGAGTATTGCAGTGGTACAGGCAAGCATACTCCGTGAACCTTTCGAGGATCAAACTGATAGAGTGTGATCAGCTAATTGAACTGGCAAAACGACACAAAAAACAGCCGCAAGGATTTTTGTCTCCATTTCTTCCCCGGCTTGCGCCATTTGTCATGGCTCGCAAGTGCACCAACCCAGAGTTATTCTCAGAGCTGTGCCAATTTTTGGGCGTCTATCCAAACAGTTTCCTGTCCGTTTCTCGTCCACACGCGCTCCCCCATCTCTTTGCCGAGCGCGAGGTCAGAGTGCTCGAAGAGATTGCGAGCGAATTGGGCAAGAAGCTGTCGATCCTATTCTTTGGGGATGCTTCTCTGATTCTCTCGCACGTGTTTCGACTTCAAGGGCCAGGCCAGACGAACCAGGTGCTTGACTTCATTTTGAAAACGGTAAGAGCAGACGCAGAAGAGGTCAACCGACGGTCTATCGACATCAGAGGTATCGTGCACAGCAACCTGCTCCCACTCTTGGCGGATTTGATGGTTGTGCTCGGGAATGAGAACCCCGACGATGCAGCATCGGTAAGTGTACATGACCTAATACGAATATTGTTAGCGAGTCAAGCTTTGATTGGTTTCTAGGCTATCAGTGCATTGAGAAAGGTTGGTCGCATCATGTCTTCCAATCCGGGGAGTCAAGATGACAGCAACGCGGAGATGGCACACTTGCTCAAGAGCAACCTGCCGGGTATTGTGTCTTACATGAGTGAAATGTTGCAAGATATTCGGGGGCGGAAGACGACGCCCGCCAAACGACAGATTATTCGGGCTTATGGAGCGTTGATCATCCAAGTTCGCGACTCGCTTCTGAGTGTTGCTCCCCAGGTATTGTCGATCCCAAATGTTGGAATTTGTCATTCTCATTGTTCGTAGATAATGGCTACTCTCCAAACCATGTCCTTGATTCCCGAGCTGACGGATGTCACACTGGCGACGTGGCTCGTGTTTCTGAAGAACCTCGCCCCCCATGACGTTGGGCCTCACATCGTTGCGACCAGCGCGACTATTGCATCATTATGGCCTTCATTATCACCACTTGCTCGGGAAACGGCGAGAGAATGTCTTCGTTTCATCGTATTCGATATTGGCGAATTATCGGGAGGACATCTGGACGAGGTAGTCGACTTGAGGAATATCCCTGAGTTGGTGGATATCCACCAAGAACTCATGCGAGGCAGGGCGTCCTGGGATCCGCGCGAGAAACTGCAGAAGATTCTGGCCCAGCTGAACAGTGATAACTATGCCATCACCCTACATTTCTTGGGAGAGCTAAAGACACTGATGACTGTGGACCATCCCGATTTTTTTCGCGGTTTGGCTTCTGGGGATGCCTTCGACCCACTTGTCGGAAGGATACAGTCGTCGCTGTTCTACATCGCTTCTCGTGATAGGGATGACATTGAGGGACTACGACTATTGGCATTCCAATGTATGGGCATCCTGGGTGCCGTCGATCCAGACCGTTGTGAGATCGGCTCGAACGATTCGCGCATGGTCGTGCGTTGCAATTTTACGGATGAGAACGAGTCCGTTTTGTTCGCAATGCATCTTATCAAAGACGTGCTTGTCGGTACTTTTCGTTCCACCAGCGACATCAAATACCAAGGTCGCCTTTCGTATAGTATTCAAGAACTGTTACGATTCTGTGGTTTCACGTCAGCGCTTGTTGCAACGAAGAATACGGTTCCGGTCCCGGCCAAGGTGCGCAACCGGTGGAGTAGTCTCCCGAAACACACCCTCGAGACGATCACCCCGATGCTAGAAGGGCGATTCCAAAACATTGAAAATCCCTTTGTTCCGCCCGAGCGCCCGATTTATCCACGACAGAATACCTACCGAGAATGGCTTCAGCTATGGACGACACACCTCATTTCCAGAGCGTCCGGAGAAACCGCGAAGAGAATTTTTAGCGTCTTGCGTCCCGCCCTGAGGAATAAAGACGTTGGAGTGGCACACCACCTGCTGCCTCACCTTGTTCTGAACATTCTTTTATCTGGCGAAGAGGGAGACGTTCAAGACATACGGGAGGAATTATTGGCTGTACTTGAGGATCAAGTTGACGAACACAGCTCTTCCAGTGCAGATAAGAAGTTTCTTAGTGCTCAGGTTGAAGTATCGAGCCGTTTTGATAATAATTAGCGCTGACATGTCAATCAGGTGGTCTTTACACTTCTGGATCATGTCAGTAAATATGTGCGCATCCTGCGTCAGGATATCAGTAAGAAGGTGGAGACTAGCAAGCGTTCACGAGCAAGTATTCTGGGGTTGCAGAGCGAGGATCAACTTGTTCGGACCGACTCACTGCTTTCCAGTATTAACTACGACTTGATGGCCAAAGCCGCTCTCCAGTGCAGGGCCTACGCGAGGTCCATGATGAATTTCGAACGGCAAATTATTGCACTTGGAGAACGTGAAACACTAGCATCAACAAAGGAGCTCACACCCCTTTACGAACGTCTACACGAAATATATGCTCACCTTGATGAACCTGATGGAATGGAGGGAATTTCTATGCTCATCCTCTCGCCTTCTTTGGAACACAAGATCCGACAACACGAGAGCACGGGACAATGGACGGCTGCTCAAAGTTGTTGGGAGGTTGGTCTCCAGCAATCTCCGGACAACCTCGAGTTTCACTTGGGCCTCTTGCGTTGCCTACGAAATCTCGGTCATTATGGTTCGTGTACACTTTCTATCTTCCCCTTTTTCTTGTTTCAATGGACATGTGCCCTTCAGACACATTGAGGACTCACGTACGTGGCGTGCTCGTTCGAAACCCTGACTGGGAGTCCGCGTTAGCTGGCTTCGAGGCAGAGAGTGCCTGGATGATGGGTGCTTGGGACGATCTTCAAAAAATTACCGCCAACAGCGGATTAATGTCACCATATATTATGAAAGCCCGTGTTCTCCTAGCCATGCGATCCGGCAATCCTAATGACGTAGCATCTGCATTATCCAATGCACGAGTCGTCTTGGGTGCGCCGATCACGGCAGCCGGCACTAAAGGGTTTCGTCAATCATATGACGCATTGCTGGATCTACATATGATCCACGAGATGGAGCTTATTTACGGTGCCGTCTCGACGACTGTTCTCAGTTCACAAAGTCGACGTGGGGTAATGAAGTCACTTGGCAACTCTCTTAGTGCTCGGTTTGATGCCACGCTTCCTAATTTCCGCGTGCGACAAGCTGTGCTGAGCATGCGGCGAACGGTGTTCTCGCTGAGGTCAGGCACAAAACGTGTTCACAGCTTTCCGAGTCTGACAGTCGTTTGCTATAGTCCTAATACGACCCCTTCGATTACCAAGGAGATCAGCCAGTCATGGATGGCGAGCGCCAAAATTGCGCGTAAAGCCAAACAATGGCAGACCGCTTACTCTGCGACGTTGCAAGCCATCCAGAGCAATGCCAGGTTCTACTTTATGGAAAGTGCAAAGCTCGTCAAGGCTGTGGGTGAACCGCTGCGTGCGCTCCAGGAACTCGAAAATTCAATGCGTCTGAGCGGTCTGATGGAGGATCCGGACACGATTGACCTAACGTCTGATGACGATGCCGAACTGAAACGGATGAGAGCCAAGGCAAGCGTTTGTGTCCTGCTTTTTTTTTACAACTAACTTTATTCGCCCTATTCGCAGGCTCATATTTTGCGGGCGCGATGGATGAATGAGTCAGGTCGTTATGAGCCTGCGCAGCTCCTGAAGGCATTCCAGACCGCTGGAAACCAGGGTACGATGATGGAGAGTGCATTATACCACCTCGGAAGATTCCATGACCAATCCTTTAAGCAGCTCTCTGCACCAGATGACGAACGGTGCGTGCCAAGTCCATTTTACTCAGGGCATGCAGACAGATATCTGGCTGTAGGAGTATTCGACTGCATGCGCATACAGTCAGGAACTACGCCAAAGCTGTGGGCTTGGGATCGAAATACGTTTATCAGGCAATACCCCGCATGCTCACACTCTGGCTAGACCTTGGGGAGAATCCGAGGGCGGCTGCGCATCCTGTGTTCACAACAAAAATTCATACTGCCATCTGTCAAGCGGTGGAAGGCGTTCCTGCCTACAAGGCAAGTCCTCGATAACCTGGAGATGTGTTTCACCCCTGCTGAGTTTCGTGACAGTGGTTCACAGCCTTTCCTCAAATCGTCTCTAGGGTGGGGCATGCCAACCAGAAAGTATATCAGATTTTGTCAATGATCATCAGCAACGTCATTCGTGAGTATCCCCATCAAGCATTGTGGCTCTTTGCGTCCGTCGTCAAATCCACTAAGCCGAATCGGGAGTCGCGTGGACGAGCGATACTGGACGCACTCCGGGTACGTCTGTCCTGCCTTACACGGCAGTCAGTATGCTCACCATCCCAACGATACGCCAGAACAATCCTGTGAATGCCGACTCGGAGCTCCCAATGCTCATCACACAATCGCACGCGATGACAGAAGAGCTCCTCAAGTTATGCAACTACCCCATCGAAGACGACCGAAAGACACTCAGCATGAAGCGCGAATTCCCGATGTTGGCGTCGTTGGGCAAGTCGAGACTACTCATCCCCCTGCAGGAATCGCTCACTGTGAATTTACCGCCTGCATCGTCGACGACGGAGAATTCAACACAGGCGCCTTTCCCGAGCGCTGCACCGACGTTTGAAGGTGAGACACTCGAATGAGCTAGCGCGCTGTGCTGACTGCTCCGAACTGCACAGAGTTTTCGGATGATATCGAGATCATGCGTTCACTCGCGAAACCCCGTAAGATTACAATTCGGGGGTCTAACGGACAGACGTACATGTTTCTCGGCAAGCCCAAGGACGATCTTCGAAAGGACGCCCGGCTGATGGATTTCAATGCGATCATCAACAAACTGCTCAAAGCGAACTCGGAGTCTCGGCGGAGGCAGCTTCGTGCGTGTTTTTTGCTTGAACAGAAAAGAAATTTGTAGTTTTCATCTCTTTTTTTCTTGTTATGTCGGCCAGATATCCGTACTTACGGCGTGGTGACGCTCAACGAGGAATGTGGCTTTATACAATGGGTTCCAAATACCATTCCCATTCGTCCTGTGTTGATGCGATATTACGAGGCAAGACGCATCAAGAGCTGGGTGAGTATCCGCTTTTTTGCCCCCGGCGGACCGATGTTGATTGCAACGCGAACTTTCCAAGACCGCGGAGATGGGCGAAGCGTTCCGAAAGATCAAGGAGGTGCCTGAAAAAGACGCCGCAGAGCTGTTCGCAACCAAGATACTACCGCTGTACGTTGTATTTCGTCTTTGCAGATGAACACCGTCGTCACCCCGTTGCAGATTCCCACCCGTGTTCCATGAATGGTTTGTGGAAACGTTTCCTGAGCCGTCGGCATGGCTGTCCAGCCGCCTGGCGTACGGGCGAACAGCGGCGGTGATGTCCATGGTTGGGTTCATCCTAGGGTAAGTGTCCCTCCTCGGCATGCAGAGACCTGGGAAACTCAATCTCCACGGCAGCCTAGGGGATCGACACTGTGAAAACATCCTCCTTGACACCAACACAGGCGACGTCGTACATGTCGACTTTAATTGTCTGTTCGAAAAGGTACTCCGTGTTTGCCTCGCTCTTCAACGTTATCACGACACTCATCATCAGGGCAAAACGCTGGAAATCCCTGAACGCGTCCCTTTTCGTCTGACGCAAAATATGATTGACGGACTTGGCGTGACGCGGGTCGAAGGCGTGTTTCGAATCGCATGCGAGATCACGATGGGCTTGTTAAGAGATAACAAGGACTTGTTGATGAGCGTTCTCGACGCGTTCATTCACGATCCCCTCTTCGAATGGGAGGACGAGAAACGGAAGATGGTGAGTAGTGCGGAGATCGACCCGACAAGACTGAGAATGAATCATCATGCAGGACCGCGAGCGACGCAATGCCGTCAGATCATCAACAGATCTGCGCCATCTGGCCAAGAATGCACTTCGACCGATCGAACAAAAACTCAGAGGAGTGTATTCGCCGTCCAACATTAAATCGCGGAATTACACTGGCAGTGGATCGTCAGAGCGGGGTGAGGACCGAGAGATCTCGACGAGCAATCTAGTAGAGATGCTGATCCAGGAGGCGACTGACGATGTGAATCTGGCATGTATTCTTCATTCTGATTACGCATTATCACTCACGGTGCTGTGGCAGGCAAAAATGTATCCCGGATGGGCTGCATGGCATTGAAGGTAGAGGTAGGAAGGCAATCTAATGCATTTCGTCACGATTTGTCTATGCCATGTCGGGTTAGAGGTCAATTCGGGCGGGGTGAGGCATCCGAAGCCAGACGAAATGAGTGTATGGATGAATTGAAGACAAGGGAGAATATCTCTATACGTGTATTTAATTCTTTTTCATTGGCTTACTCTGCAAACAAAGAGAGTTCGACCAATAGTGCAAGAACATGACGGGTTGAAAAAGACGTACAAAGACGAGCGAGTAGATACCGTAGGCAGTACCAACCATGCCGACTGCATACAAGCTAAAGTACATTCCTGTCAAGGTCGACGGATGTCAACACGGACATTCGCAAAATAGGGTGGGTACATACCCAGGTAGAGCCTTGCCCGTGGTGGCCGCATGTAAATGGGCTTGTGGGAGGACTTGGAGAACAATAAGCCGGGATGTCAAGTGAGAGTATAGACATACCTGAAAAGCCTTTTGCTGTTCTAGCACAGTGTTAGGACCTAAAATCTCAAAAAAATGAGACTCGAAAGGGTGAATGAAGACCAAGGACGTACGGTTGACTAGCGAGTCGAGGAACATGGTCGAGGTTGAAGGTAAAGTCGGAGTCTGAACGGTTCGTTTTTGGACGCCGAAGACGCCCGATGCTGGGTTATGGCAGACCGTGTCCGCGTTCGAGTGCGTCTCTCTTTCTTTCTTTCCATCATCACCTCTGACAATACACAGGGCGTGACGATCCATAGACCAATCATTTATGGAAACACAGCAACAGTGTTGACACCAGCCGAGAAGGAACTCGCCCCAGAAGGGCACACCCATCGATGGACGTTGGCCGTCCGAGGGGCCGCGAGTGCACCAGACTCAGACATCGTCGGAGGCGCAGACGATCTTGGATACTTTATCAAGCGTGTCACGTTCAAGCTCCACGAAACCTATCCTAATCCATCCCGAAGTAAGTCCGCACGTACGCTTTCTTCTCTTCGTCATGCGGATGGGACGAACCAGATGTCGATAAATCACCGTTCGAGATTTCGGAGACAGGGCAAGTTTCTCTTGTCCCAAAAGTTGTATGCTAATCACCCGTTCGTGACACAGCTGGGGCGAGTTCGAGATTCAAATCCGAATCAACTTTGTAGCCGAGTCGGGTGAAAAAGCGATCACGCTCTACCACCATCTCAAGCTGCACCCATGGACGATCACCTTCCCCGCCACAGGTTCAACGTTCTCGTCAGAACCTGACATTCCCTCGCCCGAGAACGCGGCCAAGCTTGGTCCCGTGCATTCATGGCAGTACGACGAGATCGTGTTTACAGATCCGTTCCAACCATTTCTTACACTGCTGACCGCACACCCGCCGACCCCACTTCCGAGGAGCACCAAGAGACCGATTCCGTTCCACACATCGAATCCAGCGTCACTACAGGAAACGAGACGGTTGGGTGTGCCCGAGTTTACGAGTGAGATGGAAAAGGAAGAAGCAGAGCGATTGGAGGAGGCGCGGGGAAAAATCACCAAAGAGCAGGAAAAATGGAGAGCCATCTTAGTTGAACGAGAAAAGGAACTTGACAGACTGCAAAGGCTGCTCACATAAAAGAAAAAATGAGTTGCACAGCCACATAATGGGCCATGTAGTGTTAGTTAGATATCGCCATTAGTTCTTTTTTTGCCAACCATGTCTGAAGACCGATATCTGCCGCGCAAAGAGGCCAGTAAATCCTATCGGCCTCGTAGCTATGTAAGACGCTCTTTTCTACTCGCCACTTTACCTACCTCATCTCTGCAAGGTCATGTCCCCAGGTCTACTCCGCGCCCGTGCCCCCTTTCGTGTCCAAAATGCTATCACCGGACTCGTCCTCGCCGGGTTTGCCTCTGCCGTATGGGCATACTCTATCCGCGCCGTCAAACAAGACGATTTTTCGGACGTGGACGACGAAGCGCGGGAAATGATGCGAGGGAGGCAGCAGGTCGGCGTCGACGCCGGCGTGCGTGCTGATGACAACATCCCTGGGACTCGTATGGCCCCGTCTCCTTCAAACTCAACTCAGACAACCGCCGGGGTAGATTCCTATGCTGAGCCCCGACCCCGTGGTGTGCTCGCACCTATGCTCGATCGCGTGTTCCCGCGTTTGTTGGATCCGACGACGAAAACACTTGTCTGGGGTGCACCGCCGTTGGACACCTCAGGCAGATGTGTCTACAGTCAACCAAGGAACAACAATAATCACATCAACTTGAATGAATAATTGCGATACTTCTGGATAAACCTGTCATGCTAGGACAATATTTATCTCATGGATATCTATTACACATGAGAACAAGATGAAAAAAATCAGGGGAGGCAGAGCATCTACATAGAGACATGCCTGGGTAAAACATACCCAAAATCTGGCATCTTGACACCAAACCTAGTTCTATGTAGTCACTAAACAGATGGTATCAGTGACATATTGGAGTTGAGAGAAAAACAGTATGAATGCAGTTGGACATGAATACTTTGAAGTGAATTATCAGGAAATGATCCAGGAGAACTATTACAGAGCCCATGCACCACCTCTGCACACCAACACAGGAGAAGGCCAGCATGAACCCTCTGTCAGTGAGAGTCTGGAGAAGCCATGCAGAAGGCAGTTTGCTCAAATCTGTTCATAAACACAGACTGCATCATCAACAGCATGCTCAACAGGTGCATCAAACCTACCCTGCCATACCAAACCTCTTCACACATTGATACCCATGCGAACAAGGCCCTCCTTGGCAGCCTCATTGCGCGCTGCTTTCTTGGTATTGCCCCGACCGTGACCATATACTTCGCCATTGACTTCAACACGGACTGCCCAGATGGGGGTAGTGATTGTTCCTTCAGCGACACAGTCTTTGTAGATCCACTCGACCTCACGCCTCTCTTTTTGAAGCCGTTGATTGAACAGTGCAAGATGGCCCCTGGTGAAGGTGCTCGATGCATGGTGAGACTGTCTAAACCCTTGCGACGGAGTGGAACCAAAAGAGGAACCAGACGGTGAGCCAGAGGAAGTCGAGGGAGTGGAAGAGCTTGAGGAGAGTTGGGGAGAGGGCATCAAAGGAAGGGGAGGAAGGCCGTGCTGGGTACGCACGCGAGTGTATGCTTCGATTGCGTAGGGTTTGAAAAGCACTTTGAGCCACTTTTCTACTGTCGAGAGACCCTGATCGAGATACAGCCCACCGACATAAGACTGGAGGGGTGGTTAGCCATCGTGGCAAAAAGACGACCTGGGGAAAACTGACTTCGAAGACATCGGCTGTGTGCGACGCGTAATGTGTGAGTGTATAGCAGAGAAAGGCTGACGTACCTTGTACATGCGAACTGGCTGTGAGTGTGACTGCCTGAGCGAGATGGAGCCTGAGTCGTGCTGGTAAGTCGTACCGGCAAGAAATGGCAGCAAGCGTAGAGTTGCCCACGATAAGGGCACGAATTTTCTACAGCGAAAAGGTAAGGAAGAACGTCTTTGGAAAAAAGGGCGGCACACGGTAGAAGGACCGACGCGGAGGTTCGGATACATGTCAAGGAGCAGCCCAGTGACGACGAGACCGAGGACGGTGTCGCCCAAATGCTCGAATCTGTCGGGGTTTATTACTTCTGACAAGACTGAGGAGAGGGCACAAACTTTTCGTTATCTGGGCTGGGATCATCTGGGTGGTCTTCAAAAACGTTGTTCGGACGGGCGTAGAAGCTGCGGTGGGTGAAGACTCTCGTGCGGATGTCGTCGTTGCGGATGGGGGGGATGACTGGGAACGGGTTATCGTCGTCGGGGACGGGACAGAGGGTAGCGCTGGGGACGGGCATGAAGGTGATGATGGGAAAGAGAAAGGTAGTAATCTAAACAGCGCTTGACTTGGACTTCATCTTCATCGCAAAGTAATCCTTGTGCAACCCACACTCCGTCTTTTCTTCTCTGCCCGCCCACCGTCCAGCACGCTCGCCCGCGTCTCCGTCACCGCTCTTTGCAGTACTGTGCCAGTCACCAACACTCTTGTATCCTTCGTTCAGTAGTTTGTTGTATGGCACCCCGTTCGATCTAATGTACTCTTCGACTTGATCAAGTTTCCAAGCAAACAGCGGATTCAGCTTGAGCAGCCCAGTCGCATCGACCTCGAGCGGCGCGAGAGACGCGCGATCGGCACCTTGGGATGCCCGTCGACCAGTAATCACCGCACGAACATCCAGCGTCTGATAAGCACGCTGGGCAGGCTCGACCTGCAAATCGACTAAATCGCACCGTTCATCGCAGACAGACGCGATCTGACCTTGACCGCGAAATCATACGTGTCCTCGTCCCGCGCCCAGAATCGTTCCCCCCGCTTGTTCTCGAAATCGGCGACGGTCTCGCATCCCTCGGGTTTGAACACGTTCACCTTGAGTCCGTACCGCTTTTCAACCTCTGCGACCAGCGCATATGTCTCCGGGAAGTGGTAGAGTGTGTCGATAAAGATCAGCGATGGTTGCGCGGACGGCGTCGGCGCGATCTTGGATAGCATATCGATGGCGACGAGACCTGTAAGACCGAACGCAGTCGTCTGGTAGAGATGCGGGAGATGTTCGAGGGCCCATTCGAGGATCTGTGGTGGTTCGAGCGTGCGGAGATACTCGTTGGCCGTCACGATGTCCTCTGCCTTCATCGTCGTCGCTTGTTGACTTGCCACGGCTACGATGGAGTACTACAAACCACGTCCTGAACAACAACCGCAATCCAGTTCGATCCCTTCAACCCCCGTCGTGCCCACAGCAGTCCCGCCAGTCCCAATCACCACCGCACCCGTCCTTTCGCAGCCCGCCAAACGGCCTGATGGACAACGAGACTACAAGTACACCCAAGAAATATCCCAAATGGTACGTCCACAACACCCAATCCATGCCACCCCGTCCCATCCCTGGCCCAAGATGTTCGTCTTTGGAGAGATCCAGGATCCAAGCCACGAGACCGTCAATCTCGTTGAGGACATTGTTCGCAGCCAGCTCATCGAACTCGTAAGCAGCCCATCTCAGCCCACGTCAGTCCCTCACCGCCTCCCCTCAAGATCCTCCAGGCCCGCGCCCTCGCCAATCGTCGGGGCGCCCGCTATCTCACCGCCGAAGACCTCATCTTCCTCATCCGACACGACAGAGGTAAAGTCAACCGTCTCCGCACCTATCTCTCATGGAAAGACGTTCGCAAGCACGCCAAGGACAGCGGTGGTGACGGTGGCGGGGGTGTCGAAGTAGAAGCCCTCGAAGACGGCGCAGACGGTATGCCTTCTCTCCAGCACATACTTCACGCCTCTCACGGCCACTACAGACAAACTGGCAGCCAAGGCACAAAAAATCACCATCAAACTCCCTTGGGAAATTTCTACCATCTACTCCGAGGTCCTCCGGCAATCTGGCCACCAATCCGATGATGAAGAAGACGAAGACGACATCGAGGCACACGAGGCATCCATTCAGCGCTTGAAGGAAGCCGACGACGCTACCCGACAGATGACCCGCGAAGAGTACCAGCATTATTCTGACTGTCGGCAAGCGAGTTTTACCTACCGCAAAGGTTTGTTTTCGTCTCCAACTTGATCAACCCGACGAAGCTGATGGTCGTGGTGGCCCTATTCAGCCAAGCGTTTTCGAGACTTTTTGAATCTTCCTCCACATCTCGATCTCAAGGCCAACGACGACACGATTGACATTGTTGGCTTCCTTGCGTTCGAGATGGTCCGCTCGCTCACGTTGGCCGGCCTCGATGTCAAGAAATCGCTCGAGGAGTCCTATCTACGGGACGATTACACCCCCTCATCTTCCTCCCCTCTGCTCGGAAAGCGGAAGGCAACCAGTATGGCTATGGATGGGTCGAAACGCGCACGAAGAGATGGTGGTGACGATGATGACGACGACGGCGAAGATGCACCCTTGCCCACCAGCTCGCTGTTCCTTCCACCGCCCGAATCCCGGACTGCATTGCGCCCCGAACATATCCAGGACGCGTTTGCACGGATGCAAGGTGACTGGGCACAGCACCGGAGCGCCGGAATGCGGAACTGGAGAGGTGGCTTGATTCGGACGCGTGTCAGTCTCATCTGACGCTTTTTCTTCTTCATGATCGACCATGTATCATACCCATTTTATCACTTTGCCTATTGCATGTTCCGTCTCATGGACTACCGATCTTCGTACAACAGATGTATCACATACACAAAACAGCCGGCTTCAAATCACACACGAGTCTCGGAAATGCGAACGATCAGTTTTCTCGCACTAACACAGCCCGCTTCCAGCTTCTTCAAACCGTCTGCAACCCCATCCAGACCTCCCGGTAACACTTCGACAGGATTGGGCTACCAACAGTGCCTTTTGTCAGATACGCTCCGCCGTTGAGAAAAGAAACAGCATGCACCTTGATCTTGCCCTCCGCAAGCCACTTTGTCAACGCAGTCGCAAACTTGGCTCCGAGTTTACGGTTCTCGGGAGCATGAAAGGTGCCGTAGACCATCAGAACCTTTTTCTGACCGGCTTCATCTTCTTCCACTGATTTCTCATTCACGATAGCGAGTGTTCCGGCAGGCGCGAGGAGATCGTACGCCGTCTGCTGTGTCTCTTTGAGAGAAATGGCGTCGAATATGTACGTCAGAGGTGCACCAGCGATGTCCCTCGCTTGTTCTTTCAGCGCGGCCGCGGGAAGCTCTCGATCGAGGACGTGCGTTGCTCCCAAGGAAAGAAGAAACGCCTTGTTCTTCAACGAGGCCGTCGTAATGATCGGGCTGAAGCCTGACAGGTTCGCAAGTTGAATCGCTGTACATCGCCATACACATCGGTGTCATCAAGGTCAATAAAAGAATGAACGAATGGATACCGTATTGGCCAAGGGAGCATGCGCCGCCCATGATGAGAATGGGTCGATCTGCATACTTGCCGACCCCTTCTGCTTCGAATGGTGGGGTGAGTCCTATGCCTCGCGGATGCTGGGCGTAGGTTGCCACAGCAAATGGATTAAAGCACACAGCGATGGGTGCGGCTTCGTCAAACGAGATGTTATCAGGGACCTACAAAGTTGGCGCTCGGAACAATGAAGCCGTCATGCGTTAAAGTCCCACCTCGGAAGCGAGCTCTGTAACTGCGAGGCAATACTGTTGAAATGCGCCATATTTAGTACCAAGAGCAGACTGGAAGGTCCTGGACGTTTTAATGTGTGAGCACACTGAGCATCGCGCCGTTTTGAGTTCTGGGCACCTACACTCTGTCACCCGCTAGCAAATGACTGGCGCCTTCGCCGACTTTTTGGACGACGCCAGACCCATTCTCACCGATGACGGCCGGGTACTGCTCTATCAAGAAAAATCCCTCTTTCTGGATTACCCAGTCAATAGGGTTAATCGAGGCCGTTTCGACCTTGAGCAAAACCTCGCCAGGACCAGGCTCGGGGATCTTGGCCTTGCCTAGTTCAAAATCGGCACCGACCTTTGAAAGCCAAAGAGCTGTTTGAGTGGCCATTGGTGTAGTTACGCTGTGGGTGAGGATGATGCCCCTGTTTGGGTTTAAATTTCGTCATCGACCCAAGAGCCAATCGGGGCTCGTCGTGAAGTGAATATTTCTCATCTCGCATGTCACTTACTCTCAGCCGCGCACGATTATTCAGAATTCTGATACCACCGTGGCATGAATGAAGATGTCAGCTCCGATGAAAATCGAAGATTACCTTTACATACTCAGTGACAAGTTGACAGACTCACTCACCGGACCTCTGGAAATGAGTCACTTTCTGAGTGCCCCTGCAGGAATTAGTCTACGGGCCCGAAGGGGTTCGATCCATCTGAATTCTACGACCAAAGTCCCAGGCCGTACCAAACGGATTCGCAACCTCGGACGACAGGGGCTGGTATGCACTAGCTTCGTCGGGCCGGCTCCGTTCGCGTCTGGCCCAGGCTCGGCAACACTCCGACACTGATCGGCTGTGAATAAAACATGTTCGATGTCAGCCGGAGCACCACCGTGATCGCGTCAATTATGCAGATAACGGCGTCATGCACTGATTATCCGTGGAAAGTTGATGTGATGTCCACTTCTCAGATCTGTGGTAGGATTCGAAAGTTTCGATGACCATGGAAGCCCCGTTATTTTCTTCACCTTCACTGACTTGTACCCCTGGTGCCAGTAGGGAGAGCGCAACCCGCGAATTCAAGACTCACTCACTGATCTCCAGGAACGTCCCCCTTTCAATGACCGCAGCCGCCAAAACCCAAATTTGGCATGACCTAGGTGTCCGCCCGCCATTGTGAGTTAATTAAGCACACATCTCTTGCTTCAGCCAACTCCATATTTCATTTCTATCCCCCACCTCCTCGTCACAGTCATCCCCATCTACATCGCTATCTCCCACGAATCCGTATCGCCTGCCGACTAGGCGTTGACTGAGCTCGTCTAGCCATACACGAGTGCCCTCGGGCACACGAGCACCGCAGGAAAATGAAAACGAGCAGGAGAGTATATGTCCATGTCTGGCGCGGATGGTGGATATCTGCGTGGTCGTGGTACGTTCCGAAATTTAAAAACGACTTTGTCGGTAGGATACGCGAATGTAACCTCACCAGCTGTCCCCATTCGAACGTTTTGTCAATGGTATATTCGAATTCAGGAGTTTGGCCATACGCCCATCCCCAGCCCTTGAGGAAATGGATCAGCAAACAGTCCTTCGCACAGCAGGCAGCGTACCCGCAACTCGGACATGCCAACTTTAAAGAATTCATCCTCGAGATACTCAGATGTCTCACGGATGGAACATGGCTATAAGAAGTGTGGACTAAACCTCCGTACACCGTACGGGCGTGTGTGGGACGTGCTTACCTCGTCGTGCATGGCATATTCCTCGCAGAATGATTGTACAACGGCATTCACAAATGCTCCGTGCGTCACGGAAGGATTGGACTGCACAAGATTCCGAACCGGAGAACGCACCGAGGCAACACCCTTCGTGTGCATGGATTCCTATACAACAAGACGGTCAACCGACATGCCGAATCATTTAAAGCGCGCCGTGTCGCGATTCAGCCCACACGGCGTCTGGTATACCAACCTACTTTATTGGTGTGCAACAAATCCCCGAGGGTGTCCAGCTGCGTCGAAATAAGCATCGTCCCATGATGATACGCACGGTTGTTCACGATCTTGTATGCCGAGCCTGAGACGTGGATATTCATGACGAAAAAAATGAATACAAGACGCGCGGCAACAAGCACTCTGACTGAAGTGGTCCACTCATCTTTTCGCCCGAGACGCAAATGTCGTTTCGTTCGTTCACACAGGCATCCACACCGAGCGCACGAACAGCCCGCGCGACGATATTCGCGGTAGCTGTTCGATTGAACGTCGCACGCGGAACGTGGATTGAATAATTGGTATTTCCCAGGTCCTGTTGTTTGAAGGGCAATGCATTGGATGGTCTGCTGACTGATGAGCAAGCCGGTGTCGACACGTACATGGTATACAGTTCCTCCACCGCTTCTCCGTCTGATCCAAGGGATACCTCTTGTTTGTGACGCAGCGAGGTTGACTTCTTTCCAAGGGTTCTGATTCCGTCCGATGACGACACAGGGTTCGTCCCTATAGAAAAGTAAGAGTGGGGTCTTGTGTGGGTGGAAACGAAAGAGCCTGAAGAGGACTGCGTTAACGCTTTGACACGAAGCTTGGGACGACGGCACGGACCAGTCCTCAAAGGTAAGATTAAAGTATGGGTCGGTGGAGTTTGAGACATAGATTGAGTTGGTTGGTTTCAGTGAGGTCGAAGGAACGGTTGCATATGTTCGAGAGGGTCCGGGGAGGCTCGAGCTCAAATGCAGTACGAAAGAAAGGCGCGACCGCACACCATGACGGGACAGAGAAAACATACGACGCGGGACCCAGATCCGTACCAAGTCAAGATTGCAGTACAGTCACTCCTACTCTCAATTCCTCAAGGTGTATAATTCTACTCTACGGGACGACACGCCATAGAACAACCAGATTGGACATAGCCATGACCCAAGAACATTTACCGTTGGACTGTGGTATATATAGGATTTTCGATCTCGTGTATTTGCTTTTGGTCGACGGGAGATCCAGGTATGGTCTTGCTCAGACCCTGCGATAAAAAGGCATATATCAAGTTGCGCAGGAGATGACCGCCAAGGACGCACGAGTTTCTCAAACATGCACTTGTTGAGTGCACGCTCTGGTTTCCGACATGCGTAGTACTCCTACATAAATTGAATGGGCTTCCTTGAAAGAAAGACGGGCAAGGGCTGCACACCTGGTTGTTCAGCTCCAGACAATTCCAATGCGCTTCAAATTGCTCCAGACAGTTTTCGCGCATTTTGTTGATCCTGCGTGTCTGTCAAGACAAGCAAGCTAGACATGCAGAAATACCCACAGGTCGGTCGCACACCGCGTTACCCGTCGGCCTTCCTTCAAACACCGTCCAGGATCACCGCCTGCCTCGTTCTTGCAAAGCATAAAGTCCTCTGGACCGTACAGACCACCGATCACGCCGTTCCGAAGCGAATAACATTCACTTAGCACGAACCATTCGAACACGCCATGGACGACAAACGCACCATTGTATTCTTTGCAATACGCCCCGATGAAAAAGGCAGCACTTTTGAGCGGTGCGCTGGTTACGCCCAACTCCTGTACTTTTGGGACCGAGTCAGGAAGTGGTGTCTCGTCCTTGTACGGTGTTGACGAAGAGGCGCTGTTGCGGAAAATACCCATCTTGGCTTGCCAGCGCTATTGACGAGGTCGAGTGAACTAGTGGGAGGTTACCGGAACACAAGAAAGGAAGGTTATTCCCATGCCTGTTCAAAACATCCCTGGGATCCAACACCATGTCTGAAACGCAAAAACGACATGGTGAGTCTCGACTCCTCGACGAGCTTGATCTACCTTTTTATTATTATTAACCAATCGCTGCAAAGCCACAGCGAGCACCTCCAAAAGTGTACCAAATTGTCCTCAAAACCCACAAACTTATTGTCTTTCTCACAGCCCATCAGTCCTCGACGATCGCAAATCTAAAAGAAGAGGCATTTGCAGCGCTGACCTCTCCGGTGATCTCGACACCGTCGGGTGTACCCCGAATACCGTTCGCTCCTGGCGAAGATGAAGACATGATGGACGAAGATGAACAGAACAGTCAAGTGCCCCATGTACAATCGACAGCGCACTTTGAGCTGTGTCGAGCAGTGAGAGACAAGGGGAAATCAAACGCGGCTTCGTCTGCACCAGCAGTCGTGTCATATGATACCTTGGACCCGTCCATGTCGATAAAGGGACTACTCAGCAACTGGGAAACACTTTATGTGCAATTTAAAGACGAAGACGGTACGCTTCTTTCCTCCCCTTCCCGACAACTTGGGCTGACTGCATGCAGGCAATCTACTACCCGTCGAGGTTTCTCAACCATCTCTTCTAGATGAGGAGGATGAAGATCCCCGTCGAGCCCTACCGGTACAAGAGTCTCCTGTAGCGATTGGCAAGGGAAAACGGAAGGCACCCCCAGTATAAGGCGGCGTACGCAAACGAGAGTGTTAGTGAAGTAGTGCAAATATATCATAGTGCAACACAACCGTATTTAACGATGATGATCACCACCATTCCTATCCCTCTTTCCTAGACCATCGCTTGGGCTCGATTGGAAGTAGTGCAGCAGCCACACGCCGTCCTTCCTCTGCCAACAAATTATACGTCGAACATGCGTTCTTCTAGCTCGGAGCAGTGAGCCAAAGTCAAACAAAAATCGAGAACGAGCTCACCGTATCCATGACCTCCATCTGTATACCGAGCTCTCTCAAGTGTCCCCGAACACTGTCCGGTACAAGCGCCATCCTCGCCCCCGTCCCAAACACCAAAATCTCTACCAACCCCACACACCCACGTTCAACGTCGACGCGGAACGACGGGAGACGAACGCACCGGGCTTTGGAACGACGACCTGGAACACCGTCCAATGTTCTTTCGTCCACTCGTCCCAACGAGTCGCCGCAGGGACGTCCCACAGGAAGATGTTACCATCCAGAAACACCGCCGGACCCGTCAGTACGAGTCCGTCCGCGAGTCGGATGCCCCTTGGCCCGACAGACGTGACCTGGACAGGAGGTGGTATGTCGGAGGCAAGCATGTTCGTGAAGGCCGTCGGATGGTCCGGGGCATGTGGAGGATGAGTAGTATGGATTTGGCGCAGTGATTGTTGGCGTCGGGGCCCGTACACATTGAGGGTTTGATGGACATGAGTGTCCAAACAGGCTCGGAGGCGCAACCGTAGTGAGGTCGCACGCAACACTGTGAATGTATTCATGCAAGTGCTGGTCGACTCAAAAAACAAAATAAAATGCATTGTATATTTCACTTTCGTAAAACATGTAAACCAGACCGTATTATTGCCTGCAACATAGTGAAGTACTGGGTATCGTAAGAGCGGAGCGGTACAATTTGGGGGCATACAGGATGCATGGCTACACTGGAAAGAAAAAGAAACAAAATCAACGACGGTAGATGCCCTTGGTAACATCACTCTCGGATGTAGACCATCTTTGTTCATATCCGCCACTCGTCCTTGGCCGGGTAGCGGGTTGCGAAGGATACAGGGGTGTCGAAGACGACGTGCAAGTCGAGTTAAGCGACAGACCTGGCTGAGACCACACTGATAGCCGATCAATATTGTCTCGATGTGCCAACTCTGTACTTCGTAGCGACGGTCGCATAGAACTAGTAGTATACAGTCAGTGAACCCTTGGCCCGATAGCCAGTGTTAGTAATACTTACGCAAAAGGTTGGCGCGATCCACGGGTCATGCTGTAATCGAGGGGAACATGTGATGAAACCGCAGAACTAGCGACGGCGCCCAGAAAAAAAAATCAGTAGCCAACCTCTCACGATAACAACAACTCACCTATAGAATGACGCTGCCTGTAGCGTTGGGGTTGTTGTATGGTTCGCTTGTGAGTCAGAATAGGCTACAGAAGGATTGAATGATAGGTGCATCCCTGGACTACTGTCCTGAGGTTGTGCATGTGGTGGAGGTTGAACGGACATGTGTTGTGAAGAGCGTCTAGGAGGTAGCACCGCTCGGGCATCCGCTACAGAAGATGCAGACAATGGCCACCGATTGTCACATTTTTGACGGGGTGCATTATACGATGGCTGGGACGGGTAATGAGGGAGAGAAGACTGCAGGGATGCGCTCTCATGGTATGTACTCCGCAGTCCGGCTGGTTCGTCATGAGAGAGTCGTGGGGGGAGCAGAAGAGAGGAAACCGTTCGTAGTTTCCTTGGGAGGTCGATTTGGGATCCGTGCAGTTTGGCCTCTGCAGCAAGTTCAAGCTTGTCCCCTTGTTCCTGAGCACCAGGTAGTTCCCCAGGTCTAGAGGGAAGGGGCCGTGGCTTAGTTCGGATGCCTGTGCTATTCAGTTTGGTTGGGTATTTTGGGATGCTGTGGAGCACAACGTCCTTGAGGGTCTTGTCAGCGAGAAGAACGGAGTGCTTGGAGTCATTCCATCCCTCGTCCTGGAATGGGCCCGTCTTTGGAGTATCGAGCGTATGGACATCTTCGGTGACCCTGTGGTCATGTTGAACGGAGAGCTCGTACGGAGGGGGCGGTGGAACGTATTGTTCGCTCATGCCTGGGGGATGCACATCAACGAAGTTTCGGAGAGAGGACAAAAGAGCGCCGGCAGGTGTGTTTTATTTTAACCCATAGTGGACGTAATACCTACAAGGGGGCCTCATAGCCGGTAACTCAAACAACTCGCGAGCGCAACACAATCATTCGCGGTATGAGCTCAGCGCAGCTAAACAACCCCACCCGGCCAACAACCAGCCATTAGCTTTCTTAGTTTGCTATACTTCGATTCCTTCTAAATTCATCCCCTGCAATGGCGATGGGTTTGTATCCTGACACAAATTGATTCCCGCTCACCAGTTTCGGGAGACGCACAAAAACATCCGTTCCTGTGGGGTACTCCAATAAACGGCACGCAGGCACACTTCGAAACCAGGGACTCACCCCAGCCATCCAGGGATACCAGCTCCAGAGACCCACCGAAATACCTGATAGATATCAGTAATCCCTACTTCGACGTCACGGCTAAACCGAACTGACGTTGCAAACATGTTACTCATGGGTAATCCAAGGCCTATTCGCCGATGTGGTCCGATCCCAGCCTCCGTCTCAGGGTCATTCACTTGTCTGCTAACCTGCTCAGCCACCGTCGCTTTCACGCCCCTTGAGCTTGCCGTCCGCAAGGCTCCTAAGCGATCGCCATCCATCCTCGTGGCATTCCGAACGTGAGAGAACGAAAACAGGTCAGAAGCTGCTTGAACAGATGCCGAAGATAACCCGCCTCCTACACAACAAATAACGTTAACATGTCTGAAACACTTGACTTTTTGTTCTCACCCTGGTCTGATATGCGAATCCCAACATCGTCCTCACCGGCCACAATTGTAGCATGAATAGGTGGCAAAGCAGTGGCTTCTCCATGTCGAATTCCAGTGGCTCGCATTGCCTACCAAACATTGCATCAGACAACTATCCAAGACGGTACTTGAGAGCCCACGTTTTTCAATAATTCAAACAAGATGTATCTTCGTCAACAGTTGGTTACCCAGGCAGATGATGGCAAGCGGTGCTCACTCTAGATGTTCACGTATATATGAGAACTTTGTGTCCAAATGCCCATCGACGATGACCTCTGGCCATCGTCTGTCGATCCTGCACTCTTCTACATCGTCGTCAATGCAATATGGTCGGTCTTGTAGAAGATTCACGCATCTATCGATGCTATGTTTGAGGCTGAGAGCAGTGTAAATGATACCGACATGGGGATCCGGTGCTTCCAACGAGTTCATTCCCAGAGATTTCGTTAATGCAAGATGGTGTTCAGCAAGTACGCGTCGCGATATACGTGAGACTAGCATCCGGTGCATGAATGAGTCAAGAGAGTCGGGAGGAAGGTGAGGGGACGCGAGTGACAACCCAAGGGAGAGGCTCGGTATTACAGTGGCACTGGGGGTGGCTCAGAGGAGGTACTCAGTCTGTGATCAAAACCCACTGTTCGTCCAAAAGGTGTTCTAAGAAGTCGCAAAAGTTTTCGTTCTCGGACAAGGTAGTGATCTGAGGAAAACGTCTGAATCTGTGCATGCATCAGTACCTTTGAAGTGAAGCAAAGGGTATCCCGCACTTCTCAAAAGCAGACCAATATAGCTGGACGGGGATGGTGAAAAGGGGTAGCGACAGATACTCTTCTGGATGACACTCACTTCGTATACCCTGGCTACCCCCTCTTCAGTGACTACCACATACGGCAGGGCTTGCAGGTCGCGTATCCGGTGAGCAATTCGAACCGGTAGTTCGGTACGGACGTAGTTGGCACTCTGGAGCATGGGTCATCTCCTGGGACTCGTGGCCACGAGAAATAGAGCCTGCCTTGATTAGTCGTTCCTCGTCCATCTGTCGCCCGAAAAAGACCTGACAGGACAAGAATCAGTAAAAGGTGACTGGTAGGAAGAGACGTGTGTACGAGCTGTCGAAGTGTGAGTCGGTGTGCTTGTTTAGCGGCATAGACGTCCAGTTGACGATTCTGATAGAAATGAAGGGCGGTGGAACGTGAACGTGTGTGAAGATGAACAAGGAATTGTCGAGCAAAATACGGCGAGCGTTGCCAGGACATGGTCCAAGTGAACGACGATCCTTTTTCACAAGATGCCCTCCGACCGCAATGTACAAATAATTGAAAGAGCTGATCTTCGGTCTCGGTCTACACCAATCCAGTCACCTCTGCGTTTCACAGGGAGACCCTCTTCCCCAGCCACAAAGATCTCATCCTCGTCTGACCCGGGCTCCGTTTCTCTGCTCAACCTCTCCTCCTCTTCGCGGTCCCACAACGCTTCTTCCCACTGGGAATCACTCACCGTGACAGCAGCCGTCTTTGCGTCTCGTATGTTTGGGAGCACCGACACCAAAAGATTGGACAATAGCTCGGACGTGCCATCTGCGGTTTGCGAACGGAGCACTGGGAGTGGGAGGTATTCAGCCTATGCGTCGGTATATGTGAGTGGACAGCAGTACGCTCCGACGTGTTTTACCAACCTCCAACAACATACCTTTCACCGCACCCCCGGCAAGAATGACGTTCCCCACCCGAACTAGCCAGTCAGTCCCAATCGCATAGACATGTCCTTCGACGGTCAACTGCTGAGATGTAGTCTGGCCACGCTGTGAAGAAGAACCAGCACTCTGTCTCACTGGAATCCACCGTGCTTTGAGCTGGTTAAGTAATTGTTCCAATGCACCGGAAGGCTTGAGAGTGATGAAAGTAGTGCGATAATGGGGTGGGTGTGTCACTTGAGAAGGCATTCGGCTATCATTGGTAGTGTTCTGGACTGCTGCTAGAACGTCTGCACGGGATGGGGCAGCAGGGTCCTCTAGGAGCACAAAGACATGGTCATTCATCGTCAGTGTGCACATCGATCGCTCAGCATAAATAGAGAGGCCTGGTATGGACCCAATGGTTAACCGGTAGGAACGAACGCCGAGCGTCCAGCGTCCTTTGCTCTGACCCTGGCGATGGACATCAACACGACGAGGGTTGTGGATTGAACGAGCCACGAACGTGATGATTTCGCACAATATTTTTTGCAACGAGTTCCAACCCATCCGTCGGTGGGTTAATCCATCTTGCCAATCTGTTCGAGTTGTGAGGAACGATTGCGATGTGGTTCGTTGGACATACGCTGTAAAGCCCATCGGATAGGTTACTAATATGTTGGTTGGTGGTGAATGCGTTCTTCCGTCCACTACCTGGATGCCTCCCAAACGCAAAGCACCAGGGGACAACGCGTCCCCAAAGCGCGTCGCTCGCAGAAGACAACAGCAGACCATCGCCGGGCCCGCCTCGACCGAGACACGACCCGTTCTCGACATCGAACCAGATGAACTCAACCTGTCCACAAAACCCCTCGTGGCCCCGTCCACCCCAGGTGCTCGGCCAGGTCCATCACGCGTCGTTATGGATTGCGTCGAGATCACCACTCCCAGAGCCATTGCACTCAGGGCTGGTATTGCCTCTGCATCCCCAGCAGCCGGCTTGAAGTTCAAGGTCGCCTCAGCTTACAACGATAGGTCTGCTTCGCCTCTATTCCTAACCAAAATCGTACAACCTCCTTCGACCCCTTCACGAGTCCGTCCTCCATCCACTCCACGTGTGTCCCCTTCAAAACTACAGCACCGCCCCAACGATGTGCCCGTTACTCCAAGTAGGCGTACCAGTCGTCCATCTTCCCCGAGGAAAGGCCGGGATCCAACGACCTCTCCGGTCAAACTTCCTGGCCTATTGCCTGCGCATTTGGCTCCTTGCCTTAGATCACAGAAGCGCGCCATATTGGATGCAATTCGATCACCCACCTTACTAGAAGACATGGACAACGACGATTCCACTAATAGCACGGCTTATGCTCAATTACATAGCTTACTGCAAGGCACAACAGTTCGGGGAGAAGGCAATAGTTGTCTTCTACTTGGACCTCGCGGAAGTGGGAAAACTTCCGTACGTCTTTCTTGTAATTCAGTGGCTGATGTATTGTGAGTAATGGCCGATTAGCTTATTGATCGAGCGATCAACGATCTCCCTGAGGGGCCCATCGTCATTCGCCTGTCAGGCTATGCACAACACAATGACCGTTTAGCTCTATGTGAAATCGTACGGCAATTGACCCTGCAAACCGGCAAGTCGTTCTTGCGTGATCTAGACGAGGACATAAACACTGCGGAGGAAGAACCTAATCCGTTCATTGACGCAGGCCCTGCGATATCTGTCCCCCCTCCTTCCCACCTTCCCGCTCTGATATCCGTGATACCTACCCTCTCGCGCCCGACAATCGTTATCCTTGATGCTTTTGATCTCTTTGCACAACATGCTAGGCAGTCCCTCCTTTATTGTCTTTTGGATACTGTACAGAGCTGTACGGTAGGGCAGGGTAACAACGGGATGGCGGTCGTCGGCATCACCACCCGCATCGACACCATTAACATGCTGGAAAAGCGTGTCAAAAGCCGGTTTTCAGGCCGCATGATACGAACCGCACCTCCGACTGACTCGCTCTGTTGGATAAACATCTCGCGACGTCTGCTTAACACCCCCGTTGATAATTGCAACGAATGGAACGCACTTTGGACTCATGGGGTGCACCTGTTCCTTGAGGATCGGAAGGTCGTGGACACGTTAACGGAAACATTCGCATTGACTCGAGATGTTAGAATGCTTAAGCAAATCCTGGTGGGTGATTGAGTTCGTATATGCACATGACAAAGTGTAACGACGGCGTAGACCGCTGTTGTTGCCAATTTGCGGACAACGTCTCCATTTCCTGTTGCATCCTACATCATCTCGGCAGTATCAGCTCAACGGCTCCGCCAAAAGTTTTCGTATTTGAAAAGTGAGATTCCTTGTCTTCCATCGAAACGTTTCACCGAGTGTAACATTAAACAAAGCATTAACCTATCCCTCGATTTGCCTTTTGGTCGCTGCAATGCATGCCCATTCGGCTGGACATGATGTGATCACGTTTGAGATGCTGTACGATGGATTTCGGGAAGAATTTCGCGCATCTTCTGCGGCACCTATTCAGATCGAAGGAGGGAGCATTGGAATGGCAAAATGCACCCGAGAAGTTCTTATGAGGGTATGTTCTACCGCAACTCCACAGATTACTCATGTGAGATCACTCTGCCACAGAGCTTCGAGGAACTTGTGAAGGGACATATGTTCGTAAACGTTGTCGCGCCATCCCACAACGTTTCGCCCGAGTTTGTTCGTTACCGGTGTTTAGTTGAAAGAGGGGCGGTGAGGCAGGCGGTGAATGCGATGGGGCAGACCAACGTCAAGAAGTGGCTCAATAAAGCATCCTGAGTTCATGTACACGTGATTATATAATACATATATGATCCTTCCCTCCCCCACCATCCATGAAACCCGCATCTTCAACAGATCTCTTTACCGAAGACTATGTCGATGAATCGTGAGCTTCATGTCATCCCTACTTATTCTCTCGCCGAGTTTATTAGCCATATTGAAGCGTTCAAGGCTGCGCTTCAGCTGGACGAACATGATCACTTTGGCGCAACCTCGCCCAGCGCGTGCCCAGGGACCCCAGTTCCTCAAAGCCCGCGTATAAGAAAGGTGTCTGCACTCTCCGATTTCGCCCCGGTCAATCTCAAGGTTAAGAGGTATACTCCATTCCTGCCCGCCAGCTATTTTGTTGATCCTGCTCAAGGAGGAGGAAGGGAGAGAGGTCCCCGGGACACAGGCAAGATTGGCTGTTCGTCCTCGTTCGGTGGCCGCTTCTCGTACGAACAAGTGTTGATCTCCGCACCTGGAACTCATGCTCACGTCCTTTTCGGTTCCCTTAGCTGTTCATTTTCATCATCATTGCTGCTCAGTTCAGCCTCTACATTTTCATCAGGCAGATCGTCAACACCAAGGAATGGCTGTCTGCTTGTGAGTTGAGTCATACGCTACTTTGATGTCTCTCACGACGCCCCAGGGAGGGGACGGAAAGGGGAACTTCGTCGGCGTCTCCGAGCGTCGCGAACATACGCTGTGAGTGTATATGGTTTGAACACTGATTGTATATGTTTGATGGTATATGCCACAGGAATGGAAAGAGGCTGCCATCACGATGGACAGATACCTGGATTTCCACGAGTGGAAACGCATCGACGAAGACCCATTCTATGATTGGAAGCTGATCAAAAAGGTACAAATCTTGTTTTCCATTTAGAAAAAAACGTTTCTATGGTGGACAGGTCAATCGGTCGCTCAGGATTTTGAGAGAGAGAAACGACGTTCGCGGAGTGCTCGGAGTACTTGAAACGTGCCTTCGGAGTAACTTTGCCGGGATAGAGTCACCGAGGTAAAAGAGATGATGCATGTTCCGTTGGTCCTACCCTTATATTAATCATCTCGTTGAAGGTTATACAGCGAGGTCGCGCGTGCTCTTATGGATTTGCCGATACTTAACTTACCCTGTTACAGACCTTCCTCGGGACTAAGAACTTAATCGAAGGTGTGTTTTTCACAACATTGCCTGGTTACACTGACGACCCTGCCAGCATATCACGACGAAGCAGAAAAGGCTCTCCGGTTCGTTCGTGAGTCTACGGTATTATCAGTTGAAGAGAAGAAGCGATTTTTCAAGGGTGCGAGTGCCAATTTTGGCACCTCGGCACTGTGTCTATCTGGCGGCGCATCATTTGGCTACTGTGCGTATATCATCAATACACGCGAATGCCGTTTGGTGACACCTTTGAAATGCAGACCATATAGGAGTCGTCAAGGCATTCCTTGACGCTGAATTACTACCTCAAGTAATTGCGGGGACTTCCGCAGGTGGCCTTGTTGCCGCCCTCGTGTGCACTAGAACGAACGATGAATTGAAAGCTCTCTTAGTCCCTGAGCTAGCCAATAAAATAACTGCTTGTGAGGAGCCATTTGAAGTTTGGATGAAGCGTTTGCGCGAGACGGGCGCATGGTTCGACAGTGTAACGTGGGCTCAGAAGGTTTGCTGCTTTTGAATGATCCACCTTGAACTCGCGGTTGACATAATTCCTAGTGTGCGTTCTTCACAAGGGGATCGATGACTTTTCGAGAGGCCTATCTCAAGACAGGACGAATTCTCAATATATCAGTCATACCGGCAGACCGTCATTCGTCAGTTCTGTCGTTGGTTGTTCAATGCTCTTCTGACCCAACATGTATAGCCCAACAAAGCTGTTAAACTATGTGACTGCACCGGACACAGTTATTTGGAGCGCGTTGTTAGCCTCGGCAGCTGTACCCGGTATACTTAACCCAGTGGTGCTTATGCAGAAACTCAAGGATGGCCGCCTTATACCCTGGAGTTGGGGGAGCAAGTTCAAGGATGGTTCTCTCAGGTTTGAAGTATCAAAAACTTGACATTCGGATCCTTCATGCGTTCGCTTACAGGGTAGATATACCAATTCAAGCTCTCAACCTTTATTTCAATGGTGTGCTTTGGCTTTGTATGGTCATTCGGAAATGATTGATGGTTTGGGTGTAGTCACCCATCCAGTCGTATCTCAGGTCAACCCACACGTCCATCTATTCTTCTTCGCACCTCGGGGTTCCGCTGGAAAACCTGTAGCCCATAGAAAGGGGAAAGGTACGGTTTCAATTATCTCACCGGTGTCGTCATGTTCGACGTATTACTTAGGTTGGAGAGGCAACTTCTTGTTGTCCGCTGCCGAACAGTGGCTCAAATTAGAGCTTACGAAGAATTTCAAGGTATATTTACCATCCCCGACTGGGTCATCATTTAGAGACACTTGTAACCTATTAGGTCATCCGAGATCTTGAACTACTTCCGGAGTTGCTGGGCCAGGATTGGTCTAGTGTCTTCCTCCAGCGATTTGATGGAACCGTGACGTATGTGCTGACTATAATCGATGGCTTGTTCTATATCTCATGTGTTTCTTAGCATATGGCCAAAGACGCGGCTTTTGGTCGGTACCACAATGTTCAATTGTATATTCAGTTTGACTTGAGCTTTCACAGGACTGGTTCCGTATATTGAGTGATCCGGATCCCGTTGAACTTCAGAGGATGATTCGAGTCGGCGAACTTGTTACTTGGCCAAAAGTGAGTTGTACGTACGGAGCGATTTGAGCGTGATTAACGGCTCGTATGAAGTTGCACATCATACAGAATCGATATCGAATCGAACTGCAGATAATGCTCGGCCGACAGGACGTGCGCTATGCCATGCAACGAGTACGGTCTACCCAGACCCCTACCGACACAGATGGTGCTATTGATAATAGCAATCTCGCAAAGTCTTTGGCCGGCATCCGATTTCCGGGAACCCCAGCGAACCTGGAGCCACCATTAGCAATGGATACTGATACAGAAAAGGCGTTTGCCAAAAATGGAACGTCGTGGTATTTCCGACGTGGACGACCTAATGTTCGTGACGCGATAGAGTCCGGGACATCTACTCCTGGTGATGGATATACATGTTCGACAGACCCCCTCCTCTCTCCTGTCTTCCGTCGTAAATGGGCTTCGGATCTTCTCGAGTCGCGAGGATCTCCTGATGGAGATATGCCACCTTCACGAGATCGCTCCCCTGTGCGACGTGCAAGCAGCTCTGCACAATCCACTTTCTTCGCCAGGTTAGGACGGAAACCAGTTTCTGCTCTTTCTCTGCCGTTCTCCTCCCCACTTAGGTCATCCAGGGCTATACTGAGCAAAGAAGCGAGCCCGGATAGGCACGAGCTACCATGGAGCAGCGATACCTCTTCAGAAGGAGAAACATGCTTATATGACCCCAAGGCTGTTCTGACAGCTGGCCTGTCACCCCCAGTGCAGGACACACAGGTTGACAATGATTTTGGAGGGCCACTGGAGGATGCGGAATCGAATTGAAAGTGGATTTATAGTATAGTATAGTATAGTATAGTTATTGTTCTCTTGAATTGTACTACGCACGGTTTTGTAGCTCTATATAGACCAAGTTATAGACCAAGTTCTATTTGTAGCCCCTGAATCTCCGCTGATCCCCAACTACCATGACGAGCACTTCGCCTCCCGCAGCAGATGTACTGGCAGAAGCTGCAGCCAGACGACTCGCAATCACAGACGCAAGTCTATCCGATGCACAGTTCATGCAAGATCATGAAAAGCGTCAAACGTTCCGCCGACTCATCGACCCTGGCATCTTCCGCCCGAACTCGAAAGGGGTCGCGATGGCCGCACTCAAGGCGAGTTGTGGACTGATGATCTCAAGACTTGACTCAGATCCAAGCTTACACGGACATCTTCCACCAGACCCTGTCCACAATGGCAGAGAATATCCTGCGCGAACCCGACAATCCAAGATATCATTCGTTCAAGCATGAAAATGATACCATCAAGCGCCGGTTGATACAGCCCAAAGGCACTCTCGAGTATGCGCTAGCGGTGAGTTTCAGCTTTTCATTCCCCTCCCCGTCTCCCGGCACTACGATCATTCTAGCTTGGTTTCCGTCCCCAAGTGAGTCGAATGGGCTGAGTGGCTACATATGCCTCTTTTTTTTTTCCTGAGAATTCTTGGAGGTGATAGATCTTCAATCGCATTATGTCTTTCATCCCAATCGGATGGCAGACTTGCGGATCGGTGCAGCGATTCTTAAGGAGACACTCGACCGTGAGACGGAGAGGGAAGCTCGGCAACGGCAGAGTAGGGAAGAGCAGAAAGCGGCAGATGCGGCTATCGCTCAAAATGTAAGTTACTTTCTCGTGGACACCGAGACACGATTCTTCCACCCTCCTTTCTTCTCGACAGGTCAAGTTGGCGTTTTTGGATGATCGCAAACGCAAGTCGCTGCGGGATGAGAGGGAGCGACAGTCGCGGGAGGCCCGCGAGTCAGCGCGACTGTCCCAGGATGGTTCTGTAGCTCCCGCGACATCGCCCTCGCCAGACCAGAGTCCCGGTCCTACCATGCCTGGGCGAGGATATACACTCACGACGGAGGTTGAAGATCAACCTCCTCCTTACCATGACTAGCTAGCTTTACTACGTTTGTTTGTAGCGATAATTAAGAATACGTACTTCTTGGACTTTCCCCCTTTTACGACGATGGAAGCAAAACTATCACATCTCGCGACTCTCGCACAAAAAGACAAAACGCCAGCGTATCTTTCCCTCTTGTCAGAAACGCTTTCGCGCTCAGATCTTTCTTCTCTCCCCGCCGATCTCCATGTCTTGATCGACGCCGTCGCCAACCCAGACGTCGTCGGCCTCGTCACCGGCAGACAAGTCATCTCGGAACTCGTAAAGAGCATCGGGTCAGGCACCGTCTCGAACCACGACGTCCGCAAACGTGTCGTCGAAGACACGCTCGCCACCCTTTTACCGCGCATCGCGAGTTATGAAGAACAAGTGATCTGTTCACAACGTCCGTCTCACGTCCGTCTCACAAACACCCCCAAACCAGGTCAATTCCCTGCGATTCCAGCTCGCCGATCTCCTGGAAGCAGAGGAAGATTGGTCTGGAGCTGCTCGCGTCCTCATGAGCGTCTCGCTCGACTCTGGATCACGGTACGAACCCACAGCGCCATCTCGTCGTTGTCGTGTCACATCGTTTTTTGTCCATCAGTTCGTTGCCTGACGAAGTCAAGTTCCGCGTCTATGTCCGCATCATCCGTCTCCTCTTGGAGGACGAAGATTCGGTACAAGCAGAGACGTACTACAACCGGGCAGCTTCGCTCTCAAACTCGACGACCGACAAAGAATTGCAGCTTCAATTCAAACTCTCTCAAGCTCGCATTTGCGATTACGCTCGCAAGTTTTTAGAGGCCGCGATGCGGTATCATGAATTATCCTGGGCTGCCGAGATCGACGAAGAGGAGCGCAAGGAAATTCTGCAAGTCGTTTCACTGTTTCACCTCGTTGACGTTTTTGTTTTTAATAATAATAATAAACTGAGGGCATCGATGGACAGGTCCAACGCCGTGACGTGTGCCGTCCTTGCACCCGCAGGACCCAACCGTTCCCGCGTCCTCGCATCCTTGTACAGAGACGAAAGATCGTCTGAACTCCAGACGTACAACATTCTCTCAAAGATGTTTCTCGACCGTATCCTTCGCCCGGCCGAGGTCAAGAGCTTTGAAGAATCGCTTCGGCCACATCAGCTCGCTAAAATATCTATATCCAGCAATGATCGACTTGCTTCTGCCGTCGACGAAGATGATCTCTTGGGACCCTCGACGAGCACGCGCAAGGGGCCGTCGACGGTTCTGGATCGTGCTGTGATGGAGCACAACGTTTTGGCTAGCTCTAAAATATACAACAATATTTCGTTCAGCGGGCTAGGAGCGTTATTGGACTTGGCTCCCGGCGCTGCTGAGACGATGGCGCGAAAGATGATCGAGCAAGGTCGACTCAAAGGTTCGATCGATCAGGTGGACAGGCTCATCTGGTTTGAGGGAGGGAAGGAAGACGACGATGCTCAGGGCAAAGCGGGAGGTTTGGGTGATGTTGAGCAAATTAGCGAAGCCACAGGAGCACCATTCACTAAACGGTGGGACATGCAAATACGCACTACAGCAGCGAATGTGAATGATATCTACTTCTACTCCCTGCCCACAAACAGATTGCTAACCCTACAAAAGGTCGAATCAATCGTGCAATCCCTTGCAATCCAGGGTCTCATTCAAGCACCGGCGTGAAAAGGACTCGTCCTTATTTGATGTCTCATGGTCACCACCCAGCGATCAATACGTTCCGTGCACCGTGGTGTTATTAGACAAGATGTGGCTGCATACTACTTTCCAATTTACGACGTTTCTTGGCACGCTCTCGTTTAGTCTCCAACTCGTGCCACTCGCCTTCGAGCGTTGATAGACTGGGGCAAGCCATTAGTAGCAGTAACCTATCGAATGAACAATACATACCCGACCGGGAGTTCAGCTGGAGGCAACTCAGCCTTGAAATACGGCGCCCCAAGGGCCTGCGCTGCCGTAACTCGTTTGGCAGGATCAAACGTCAGTAGCTTCTCCGCCAGGTCGAGGCCCGCAGGAGATAACCACCTGAGACGAACGTAAGCTTTCGAAAGGCCAAAGTACACAGGACCAACTTTTGGAAAAGTTCCCTAAAACGATTCTGCAACACATCCTTGGGCTTCACCAATTCATACCAAGGTAGCTCAGTGATACCGGGCCATCGCTCTGGAGTGGGCGTACCAAATATGCGGTAGATGACATCAAGTTGGTGGATCTCGTCGTTTCCCTGGAATATGGGCTTCTTGGTAAACAACTCAAGCATGATGCATCTGAACAAGTGGAATGTGTGAGAACAAGGGTTCTATTCACATGTTTTGATGACTTACCCAGCACTCCACATATCCACTTCTGGTCCATATACTGTCGCACCAAAAAGAAGCTCAGGTGGCCTGTACCAAAGGGTGATTACGCGGTTGGTATAGTCCATTCGCCGCCGCTTTTGATAGAACCGGGCAAGTCCAAAGTCAGCAAGTTTCAACTCCCCTTTGTTATTGATCAGAATGTTGGATCCCTTGATGTCCCTATGTATAACCCCTTTGCGGTGCAAGTATGCAAGACCTGCGAGCATTTGGTTGCAGAGCGACTTCAGATTTGCGTCAGAGAAGGAGAATTGTGTTTGTGAAAGGACACCGGTGAGATCATGGTCCATATACTCGAAGACCATGAACACCGAGCCTGGGTGTATATGTGAGAGCGGTTCATGATCAACTGCGGATAATCCTACCGTTGGAAACCATCATTTCATACAGGCGGACTATATTCCGATGCTTCAGCGATTGGAGAAGCTTGATCTCGCGCATAGCAGTGACAGGGAAACCATCCTTCTCCGCCTCCATTCGTATCCTTTTCAGTGCAACATGGACGCTGGTGATCGTATTTCGGGCTTTGTACACCTTCCCGAACGTCCCCTCACCGACCTGGCTGACGATCGCATAGAGTTCCTTGCGGGAAGTTATAGTCGGGGACGGGGGGCGAGTGACGGCATCAACTTCCGGCTCAGATGGTCGAGGTTGCACCATGGGTGTGAGAAGATCACCATTAGATTTCGGAGATATGAGCGCTTTGGGGACGTCATGAGTGCATGGTGAGGGAGGCTGGAGATCAGTGACAGCCTCGACCAACACCGGGGGGAGGAATACGGTTTGGGAATCGAGACAAGTATGCTCATCTTGATCGACCGCAACGTCTTCGTGTACCCGTTTAATTGGAATCTCAGGGCGTGGGGGAAGCTCATGGCGCTGAACCGTGGCTCCGCGATGCTCTCGGTCGTCACCGGGGAAGAACATCTTCACTGATGAACTAGCTAGCCCAATGGGTTTGAAACCCGCAGGTCTCGAGAGCCTAGTTCTGGGAGCGGATTCTGTGTCACGTCGTTTCTGATTCATCGACGGAGATGTCACCACCTCTTGAGTGAGGGAATCCGAAGTCGTAGGTACAATAGGGGGAGGCATACGCTCGCCCGATCGACACCCTGACCCAGGGGAAGCAGATGCATCCTGTTAAAATATGAGCCCCAAACCGAGCCAAAATGGTACAAGAAACGTACAGCATGACGCCCATTAGCACTAGCCTTCTCACTTCTTGCCGATTCAGATTCTTGATTGTGGATAAAATCAGGACGTTTCTGGAGGGCAGTCTTAGATATCGAAAGGGAAATCTCTCTGATAGAAGTTGCAGGCGGTAGTCGATGTTTTGCTCTTGGTCGATCCCCAGGACTTCGACTCGAGCTCCGGCTCCGGCTCCAGCTTCCTGAGGATGCGGAGGAAGCACTTCTCCCACGAGGAGGCGCTCGAGCTACGTAGCTTCGATGGGATGAAGGAGGTGATCTTGATCTATTCGTTCTTTTCGATGGAGTGCGACTACGGGGCCGTACTGGGCTGGAATGGTGGACATCCGGCTGTGGCGAGAATGACCTCGACCTCGAGCGACCCCTGGATGATTGTCGAGTATAAGCAGAGTCGGGAGTCCGTGACCGTGACCGTGAAGGAGAAGAAGGCCGTTTGATAGGACTGCGGACTGGCTTCGGAGGCAGTGGGTGAAACTCTCTCCTTTGCCAGCTAACGAAGAAGCCGTAAGAATAGCATAAAAAGAACAAAATAATGCTGCGTACTTGTTCAAACTGTCGTTTTCGTTGCGTCGGTCACGATCCCACCGACGGTCATGATCTCGGTCCCTGTCGCTCCGCTGACGTGGTCGACTTTGATTATTCTTCTTTCCTCTCATTTTTGCCCCACCACGGCCACGTTGGTTGCGGTAAGTTTGCTCTCCACGAGAATGCCAGCCAGGTCCCGGTTCCCAGGATCGATCCTCCTTGGAGAATGTACCATCATCCTGGCTGTCTGGAGGCCGTCGGTTCTGTTGTCGGTCGCGCTTGCGCACGTCCCAACCATTGTCAGTTTGCCACCGACGATTTCCTTTGGAACGATGCTCTCTGTTTCGATTGTTGTCCCAGCCTTTGCTTCGTTCCTCCTCAGGTTCGCCTCTACGCCAATCGGAAGGAGAGCCCCATTGAGGTGCGTCGTCGTGGTTGTCCCATCCTTGCGAGTCAATGCGTTGCGGAGCGGAGTAACCTTGGGTGAAATCCCTCGAGGACCTGTCCCTGCTACCGGCCTGAAAGTCACCGTCATGAGAAAAGCGAGATCTCCGTTGGTCCCCATCCCTTGAATCAGTAACATCACGGTTATCCCTGCCAGCTCGATAGTGACCGTCCGAGGTGTGCGGGCGAAAGTGGTCTTGTGAGTCGGCATGGGACGAAGGGCCGTCTCTGGTCATGGGATAAGCTGAGGTAGACCTAGAGGAGGAGGGGATGTATGTGTCTGTGTGCTGTTGTTGGTATGTTGGAGGCCGAGAACACCCGTAAGCGTCTGCCTGTGCGTCGTCTGTTCGTGGGTCCGTCAATTGAGCCAAAGTGGTGTCGTCGTCGTTGCTGGCATTTTTTCCACGCTTACGCTTAAATCTGTGTTGAGAAGAGTGCATAAGCAAGTAAATGTGGTGAGTTAGCTGCGAGTCGATTGGCAAGGGTGTGGAACGGGACGAAGAGAGAGGCAAAAAAGTGTGTTGACCAAGCCAAAAACGATCGCTCTTGTGAGGGATGGAGAGAGTAGTTCCGCGGCAAATAACAAACAAACGCTCAAATCACAGTCACTTTGGAGGAGAGAAGGAGAGAGAGTCAGACACAGGCGAGAAAGCGCACGAAATGCAGGAGATGATCAGCAACGCCCTTGGTTTTTCAGACACCAGAAGAGACAAAAGACTTACATAACAACGAACGGTGGAGTTGGAGTGTTTAGTAGAGATTTGCAAGCATACCAGCACTCAGATTCAGGCCTTTTCTATGTCGCGAGCAGCGTTGGCCTGGTCTTGGTTGTATGCCACGGTGTCGAGGCCAGCGACCTTTTCACGTGGTGGCGGGTGTTGGTGTCAAAGAGCGACAAGACACCAAAACATGCGCGCACCCCCCTCACAACATCAAACCGAGCCCTGCCAGAAGAAACGAACTAACTGGCGCAGTGGGTGGACCGAGGGTGTGTGAAGCCCGCAACATTTATCATAAAGAATTTCCCAGCTGGCACCATCTTGACTTGACTCTTGAGAGAACGGGTGCATGTGGCGCGACATGTGGTTCCGAGCTGATACTGATACAACATTCATTCATTCATTGATTTATGCAACGCGCAGGCAGAGTCTCCCCAGCACCTAGCAGTACCTGCGACAATCCATCCCCATACTCCATTCTCAGTAGCTGCAAATGCATCGAATGATCGACTCTTCTCCGTGATGCATGCGCATTTCGCTCCATGATCGAAGACGCGTGTTGCCGTCTCGAGTGCGACGCCGCACCCCGAGCAGGCGCAAACAACTGCAATACCACCGTCAGTAGCGTACTCGTGCACATTCAAAGATCGCATCACCTTGATCGTCGTATCGATCCCACTCACAGCAGCGAGCGGTAAACTTGGATGTCCCTCGATAACGTTCACCACACTGTCATCCCCTTCCAAAATGTCGACCACTTCCCCAGACGATTTCTTCCATATAAAAAAGTTGCCGTCATCTGAGCCAGAGGTGACATATTCGTCATAAGGACCCAAGAAATTCACTGCAAATCAACTGTCATTTACGGTCACGGTCCTGATATCTGCATGGTACCCACCGTCTTTGACCGTCTCAACATTGCAATGCCCTGAAAACCGCATTCGCGGATAGATCACGGAAGCATCAAAGTGATTGTCAGCTGTACTTCTCTCGTCATCGTTGCTCTCGGGCTCATCTCCTTGCGTCCTATCGTTACTTCCACCATCACTGAGCAGGTCATCAACCTCCGTATCTATCTCTTCGCCTTCTTCGGCTTCGTCCTGCACCTCGTCATCGTCTCCATTGTCGTTGTTCTGTGTCCCCGTCTTGGCCACATTCGGCGGCAGTATGTGTGATTCCTTGTTGGTTCGACCTGGCTCGTCTCGAGTAGAATACATGTACACTGCATCTGAGTTGAAAGCTAGGGCAGGATTTTCGTGACGAAAGCAGGCGAGACCATACGCAGCACTCACACAAAAGGAGCTACCGGAATAGACCATCAGCGCTGGTTAGATTTCGTTAATGACAAACGCACTTCATGTCCATTCCAGACCGACATTCGTGCGCCAGTGATATGCTCATACCCTTTGCCTTCTCCTGGTGCTCTCGAAAAGCGCCGAACACAGGTCGTCAGGTCACTAGCAGCGGGTGGCATTCCCCATTCCTCTTGCAGATGACGCCCTACATGGCGTCGGTCAAACAGGTGAGCCTCGATCGCGTGTATGTCAGTGCAAGAGTTCGCGGCACAGCAAAAGCGCTCACAAACGGGCATTCGCCACCTACCACAAATTGGTAAGGTGTCAGTGAGGAAAGCGCAATCGTTGAGAGTTCGTGCGGTAGCTTGACCAGAGGCGCAGGACAACCACCTCTACCACATGTGTGCGGTGTTCGGAGGTCATGCTGACGGACCTCCCCATCCTAATGCGAGACACAACTTAGTGGGCAGGCGAATCAAAATTGGACAGGCACAGATACAGACTTCGGCGACCGTTAGAAAAAAATCTGGACTGTCTTCTGTGATGATACGTTTCGTCCTCCTGGAATGACAGCGCAAAACGCGAATGCATGCTTGTCTGGTGGAGTACCGCATTTCATTACCTGAGGGCGAATGACCGACCGACTCGCCGACATCAAACACGCGGGTTTGTCTGTCGCCTGCTACAGTTGCACTACGGAATGTCGAGTGAGCATATAAACAGGAATTGCATCCAAAGAAGATTATTCACATTCTGGTAGACGACGGTAGCATGTGTGCATTGAATACATTTGCGGTGTGGCCAGTGTCTATTACAGTCTGGCAAGTAAATGGATACTCATTCTGAGAGTCTGAAGAATAATCCATTCGCCATACTCGCAGCCTGATATACGAGACACCATGAATTAATGGATGACAATAACAAGGTTTGGAAACAGACTGTTGATCATCCCCACTGCTGATAAGAAGTTCCCCGTCCTGTGCCCAGCTCAAAGCGTTCACACATCTTTTCGTTTCGAGAGAGGTCAAGTGCTGGCTTGATGGTGACGATGCTTGCTCACCCAGTGTGCCCGTAAAGATTGCTGCCAAGGACATTTACTCTGTCGAGACGACGGGCCCATGCATTGCTAATCATCTGACGCCTCCAGACATGTAATCTCGCTGTTGAAGGGTCGATTTCATGCAAGGAGTTTGAGAAAGGTGAATGATACAAGTGAGCTCGAGGTTCGTCCGAATCCATTGTCAATGTTACTAAGAGATTATCAGTCGATGGTGGGGTGCAATCACGCGTGGCGGCGTTGAGAAAGATTACTTTAGATTTTACAAGAGGATCAAAACACGAGACTCCGTAAATAGAACAGTAAGATAGGAGCAGCTTCAGCAGCAAATCTCCATTGGATCAAGTTCAACGGCGATCCATGGGATGGGATGGGTGTATCACCAGATTGGTCCTCATGTAGAAGTAGCGAAGCCGACGGCATGTTTTTCCAAGTCGTACACAGTGAAGTAGCGCCTGAGGAAGACATCACCTGAAGAATAAAATCAGCGCACATTGTCGAGTAATTATACCGGATATTTACCAATAACCCAGATGGAACCACCAGGCAGGTTAATATCCAAACCTGTGAAAGACGAGATGCATGTCCCTTGGACATCGAGAACATAGTCACTGCCACGCAGGGGGTATGCCTTGCCACTGAAGTAGAATGTCAATTCAGGTAACGAGGGAACCTTGGAGCAATCGATCGTATATTGGCCATTCCAGGACCGCTTGGCACCAATCTGTGTGTTCAGCATCTCCGCCACATCAGTGGGAAGAGCGATCAAGGAGGTACCTAAAAAGTTAAGTGATGTCACCAAGACAAGTTCAGTGCCTCGCGCTTACCTGTATCAATTGCAGCACCGGTGTTCTCAAGCTCAAGAAAATCATCCCCAAAAGATATCTTTTCGAGCTCTACTTCCCAGTAAGCCTTACGGCGAACAGGGGCATAAGTGATCTCGCCCGTGTAGTGCGCAGGATCAATTCCACCAAATACAGCCTCGCCACCGTCTTCTTCTGTAGAGCCAATGCGGAAAGAGAACAAGTGTTTATCAAGGAGACCTTGCTCAATCATGTTGTAAAACGGTGGAACTAAGCCGTTCACTGAGATGGTGTCATATCCAAGACCCAGAATGCCATCAAACCTGCAAGGGTTAGAATGAACTGCGAAGTCAAAGTCACGTACACCTACTTTCCAAAAGCAAAGGCAAGCCCAGGCTCTTGAGTGGCTTCAGCAAAATCCTGCTTACGAACGGAAAGGTCGCCAATGACAAGAGTATCCTGTGAAACGAATCCTTCCATAGAGCCGGAACCGTACTGGATAGAAAATTCAGAGCCATTGGCTTTGTATGAAGACGATGCACCCGAATAATACTTGCTATGCAGGAAGCAGGCAATAGAGAAGCAGCGAGAGCTAGGTACCCAAAGGTTGCTGGAGCTACAAGGAGATTGAATGAGTTGATGGGAACCAGCAGAAGCAAAAACGGGAATACCCAGTGTCAAGAATGACTTTAAATTTCTGAGGGGGTGTGCCAAGCGTGATCTCGGTGTAGTACTGAGCATTCAAAAAGTCTGAAGAAAAATGAGTGTAGTATAGACAGGAGAGAAGGAAAGGGCATACTGGAGAGGGGAACATTGTGGGCACCGTTGAGCAGGTCTTCTTGTGTCCAGAAAAGATCGTCGCCCTTTGGTTTGGGCACCGTACGACCTGCACCGCCAGCACCAAGAAGGGGGAGTTGTTGGTAAGGGACCTGTGCACCATATTTCTCTGCAAGGTAGGCAGTCTCCAAGACGTGTCCAGGAGCAGCAGAAGGGAGCTTCTGAAGCTTCAACTTGTGAATACCGGCGGAAGCGAAGGGAAGGAGTAAGAGGGTAGCGAAAGCGGAGAGGAGCATGATGGCGGGTCGTGCAACTGCGGCCCAAGTGTTCAACTCTGGTTCCTTTAAGAACCGAATCCAAATCTCGGAAAATCCCGGATTCTCCCAGGTCAGCCGCCTTCGTTGTCGTCGTGTGAGCTCATCGCCAGCGACGACGTCGACGATGGCCGCGTGCGACATGGGCAACGAGGACCAGCGACCCTCCACCATTGAATGTCTTATCCTCGCCCAGGCTGTCTATGAGCATGGTGCAGACGCATGGCAGTCTGTATCTGATCTGGTCTTCAACCACCCTGCACTCGCCCGTCCAGGCGTCTTCTCTTCTGCCCAAGTTCGCCTCACTTTATACCAATCTTAGTTTACTCAAATGTATTATCTAGTCTTGTCATCGAATCTACCTCCGCCTCATGAACGAAGCTTCAATTGAACGGTGAGAAACACTGCATACACTCACTCCCTTAACGCTCAACCCTGCTTGTTGGCAGCTCAGAAGCGAACAACATGCCGCATGGTGAGGCCGTCTTCTCCAACTCAGCACGGAGCCTGACTCTTGCAACAGCCCCTGCTAATCTGAGACTTGCACAGCGCCACTACGCCGCACGTCTCCTCCACTTGCGTGACCTAATTGCCGCAGAGGAGGCTAAATTCAAGTAATTTCTCTTCTACTTTCGGTTTCAAACCTATTCATCTGTCCTGCGCTAGAACCATCGTCGCAGAAATCGACGAGATACGCAGCGGTGCTTGGGACGACAGAATCAAGGCTAAAATCATTGCTAATGACAACGTGACCGTCGATGACGTGCCAGACTCCCATGCGCTTGTTGAACCTATCTCGGTGAGTCCACAGCGGGACCCATACGACCAGTCAACACATCGGATACCCTTAGGAGTCGCAACAAAGTGTGGCAAACGATGTTTCTTCCGTCGACGACCAAGAAACGTTGGTACCGGTTCCCAAAGTCGACACTCAAATTGACGTCATCGACGATGATGCACAACAACTCCCTGTGCCACTAACTTCTGACCTAGTAACTTCTGACTCACCTCCCGATAGTCGAATCGCGGAATCTATTCCCGTCGCGGAAGATGCCGTACCCGAGCCCGCGCCCGCGGACACTATTGAGGATGCTACAGCAGGCGACATCCCCGAGGTGATTAAAGTAGCTTCTGAAAATGCTCAGATGGATGTCGAGGAATCCATCGTTTCAACTCCTCAAGAACCGGAGTATAAAGCAAACGATCAACCACAGCAGCGAGAAGGTATGTATTATATCCTGTAATGCGTAGTGCCGTGTTTAACCGCTTTATGTCTCCAAGGCAAACGCAAAATTGCAGATTCGGATAACCCGGATGAAAATACACGAGAGAAAAAGAGAGCTCGGGACGAATCTACGCCAATAGACATCGACGAACAGGGTACAAGCGCCATTCCTTGTCAGGATGCGTTCGCTCATCCATCTATAGCTTACCCCTCTCGACAACGTACCACCCTAAATAGCGAAGTTGCCCAACAAACACCACCCTCCGTTCCTAACAAACGTTTCCAAGCCGTAATTGGCATGCTTCACAGCCAGATTTCACAACATCGAAATGGAAATATTTTTCACAACCCTATCAAGAACTCTGAAGCACCAGACTACCACGATATCATCAAACGGCCGATGGACCTCAAAACTATCAAAGCGAGAGTCAAAGATGGCGTCATTTCAAACTCGCTCGAGTTTCAAAGAGATGTCTACCTCATGTTTGCGAATGCCATGATGTATAATCGTCCAGGAAGTGATATATACCATATGGCCGAAGAGGTGAGCTTGTGGTGTCTAATGATGCACTTCTTCTCGGTTTGAAAAATGCCATCCTAAAGATGATGCTGGAGAGTGAAGGGCACATAAACACTTTTCGCCAAACTGAGGGATTTATTCGAAGCACCCGTTCATAGAGTCTAGTTCCTCATATGTGTATGTGGGCATGTACTCAGTTTTGTTACTTGTTTGTGGGTTGTGCGTAACAGATATACAGGTGATAACTACTCGGGTGTCCATCAGAAGCGACGGAATTGCAGGAACTTTACCAAATTAAGCAAGTGTCTGTTTAATACAATGGCAGAGTAAGCCATAAAGACTCGAAGGATAGTGTTTGCGAGCGAGTCATTGATGCAATCCCCTAGCTGAAGGTGAAGTGGTGTCACGTTAAGAGTTTGGGAGTGGGCTACTTTTTTTTGTTTCGATCACGGGCCGAGGCTGACCCAGCGTTGCACAGGCCTGGTTTAAATGGCTTGAAAACCCTGGCTTGGTTCCGGCTTGAAACGGTTGGAAAGATTGTGGCCTGAACCTTCACCGTGCCCTGGCTTAGTGAGGCCGGCGGCCCGGCCCGAGGTGCTAGTGGTGGTCGATCGCTGTTCTCCACTCATAACACACACTAGACTGACCCTCACTTGTGACCCACCCATCCCGTTTCTGCGAGCCAGAAGTGGTTGTAGGTAATGTCAATGCCATGACAAGATGACGACAGCGACAACGAAACGTGTGCGTGGCTAATGCCACACCATGACGGACGAAGGTGTGTACACACCAAATAGTACCACGGTGAGATGACGAAGACGACGATATGGTCGGCCTTACCCGCTTTCCCTCGTCCGTGCGCAAAGCGAACGTCAATTTGCTTACACGCTCGCGTTGATGCTTACGAGCCCACTCTGCTGATTCCCCGTCCACCCACCTCGCCCCTTCACTCTTGTCCTAGTACCGACCCCGTTTATGTGCGACTAAAAAGTCAGTAGGCTGTGGGTGCCTGTCATGAACGTACCGTCGACGCGTCGGCCCCAACACGATGACATCGACGAAGCGACGACAACGCTTCAATGACGAAAACGAACCACTAGTAATATAAACGTGCTGTCAACATGACGATGACATTGCGATGGTCCCAACGCGAATATGATGATGACCGTAGGCTTTGAACAGGTTGGGACCAGCTCTAAAAACTCACCCAGGGTTCCAAGTAAGCCTGAGTGTAAGCCCATTGGCATACACATCACGTGCCTTCTAGTATATATCTTGCCACACCACGTACATGTAGAATAGTCGCTCTTGTCTTCGCCCTTCGTGGTCCTCAAATAGATCGTGGTCAAGTTCTGTCTCGCCCGATCCCTCAGTGTTTCCCGCCATTAGCCACGGCAGGCTTCCACTGAGCCCCAGGTACCACCGGATAACAATCCCATCTCTCAGGGCAAACCGCCGCGGAACGTGAGGCACGCAACGGTGAAATAAAAGCTCGCTGGGTAGTCCCGGACATAAAAGGTTACACAGATGGAAGCAAATAACGTTGACGGTCGAGGCTATAGATACTATTACCAAGTAAACAGTCGTGTATAGAACGAAAATTCCTTGACGGGCGCGTGTGCGCCGCTACCCAATTTCTAAAACCAAGGGTGATAGGTCTCTGACATCCTCATCAGTTGAACTGGGTTTGTGGCCGCTAATATGAGCTTGGTAATTGTTTGCACGACCGGTGAGGTCGGTACTGAAACCAAGGCGATCTGCTGCCAGTCAACTCGGTGTCTTACCGGTCTGTAGCTCGCCCTTACCTGATCACGATCAGATTTGCATGCCATTATTTCAGCACGCTTGACAACGCCCTCGATGTTCGCGGCACAGTTCGTGCGGAAGGAAATGTCAAACGTCCATGGCTGACCTCTACCATGTAGCCACGTCATAACTTCGTCGCGGGCAAACAAACAGAGTTGCTGCTCCAAACCAAACTGTGGCTATCAATAAGCAATTTCCTTACGACTAGAATTAAACTTACATCGGGCTCTGTGAGACAGCGGCCGATAGCCACGATCCCAGATGTAAAGATACCCTCTGTGAAAAGTGGCCCAATGAACCTTTGTACGTTTGGCGTGAACCGGAATGGAACCGCATCGTTCGACGCGAAAAGCGGAACTTGGCTGGCGAGACCGGGAAGCAGCTCACTCATGGCTATTCTACCAGTTGATCGAGATAGATGAAATCGGGATGGCGATCTGCTTGTAAGGCAAAAGACGTATGTCATGAAACTCGTAGCAGCGATCTGCAGTGCGAACTGCTTGCGCATTTTCCAAAGGTCCGCAGGTCCACCCATGATGCTAATCATATACTAAAGGGAAACTCATGGTCGGAATTGGTGCATCGAGATTTGACGGAAAACGAACCTTGGTAAGGACGTCGTCTGGAACAAGTTTCGCCACGACCTCGTCCATGATATCCTTTCGAAGGTTGGAGTATTCTGCCTTACTAGCCTTGGGAAAGGTAAGAAAAAAGACAGGGGGAATAAGATCTAAACGAATACGCACTGGTCTTTGGTTTGCATGTCTAAATTCTGACAAGACGCTCTTCACTTTCTCTCCGGAGACGAGAATGGGATCCTCGCGTGTAATTCCAGTCTCTTCGCAATGACGGTCATAGATATCACCCAACGTTACGTAGGACGAATCATTCTGAAGCAACCGAAGATTGGGGCTGCAGGATATGGCGGCCGGTATATGGAAGTTGAGATTGCGCTTGCGTGACTCTTTCTTTCGTGCCAGTGCCCTGTCAGAAGGGTTCGAATGGAGGGCTCCAATAGAACAGAAGAATAAACGCACCCATTAAATACACGGAACACCTGCATCACCCGCTCCTCGCGACGACAATGGCGCCCAGAAGGAAGCTGGACAGAGAACGAAATCCTTGAATGGTCGCTGCCATGGATGGTGAACCTCTTCCAGCAGTAACCATGGGATCGACAGTTTTCAAACTTGGGACCAAATCTTTGAATGTGAACAAAGTTCTGGTTGCTATCCTTGTCCTTGATGAATGGTTAAGTGCTCCTCGTGGCTTAATCTACGCTAACTGCTCACCTCCGTGTATTGCCCAGGAACTTCGATGTCATCAAACTTGCCATATTGGAATTCAGTCAAGTAGTGACTCAAAAGATCTAAAGACTGGATGCGAGGCCTGGAATCAAGGTATTTTTCCTGTCTATCTCGCCAACGTTGAAGTCGACGAATGTACTCGTAATGGGTTGGTTTGCTCCTCAAGAAGTCATCTTCGTACTCCTTCTGCTCGTACATATACGTTAGAGATGATCAAATCAGATCTTGGATGACGTACCCGTGCAGGACCAGACAGGCTGGCTGCCATCTTCGTCAAATTACTAATCGTGTGAGGTGCAAGCTGCCCATCATCCTCCGGTGTATTGGTGCGCAGCACATAGTTCTTGATAGGATCAGAACGGGATACATGTAGAAGGAGAAGCTACACACTTGAATAGCATCTTGGAGGAGCATGCTTATCAACCGGTAGATGTCCTCCTCAGGTGGCGCTTTAAATCTCTGAAGTATCTGGTCGACCATAGTTTCCATGCTCAGAATGAGGAGTGGGAAAGCAGTCTTGAGTATTTGTACGACTTCATCAACATATTCCCATCCTTGACGGAGTGTATGGACGGGTTGGGCTTCGGTCGAAGGGTGCTGGGCAGGTAGTGATGGCGCTGAGTTGGAGGTGGAGGTATCCGCATGAGTGTTGGACGACTGTTGATTCCCGTTGACTTCGACAGTGGTATTCTCCCGTTTGACGGTCTCTCCAGCAACTTCCGTAGTCGCATCCTGCATGGTCATATCACTGTCCACTCGTTTTATGCCATTAACCTGGTTTGCCTGCATGGCACGAGCGGCGGCGGCGGCAGCTTGCTTCTTAACAAAAGCCATATCCTCCTTAGTTGTCCGCAGAGGGAAAAATAGCGCCTGCAGAAGAGTGAGCCTGAGCCACACAATCGCTCGTTAATTACTAATACTTACTTGGGGGAACAACTTAGCCAAATTGAGAAGAATGTAACGAGCTTGTTTCACTTCTCGCTGATTGATGGACAGACAGAGCTGAGGAATCAATGATATCCAGTACCAAAACGCTGCCTCCCCCTTATAGGTATCGAATGCGCGAGAGATTGTAAAATTGCCATCGTCGACAGAGAGTAACCAGAGAACACGAGTGAGTAGCGGTCGACTTTTATAGTTCTTGTATTGCCCCGCAGCTTGAAGGTAGCAACTTACTGCGTTGGCGGCGTACGACATATCGTTCGGAACCTCCTTGAACATCCGATCATTGTAACGGCCCCACTCTGCCCATGCCTTCGCCTGTGCCATGTCCATCTGTACGGCTTGGCCAAATGCAAGGTTGGCATCATCAGAACGCCCACTCCTCGCATGGAACATTCCCTTCAGCGTGAAAAACTCTGCCTTTTGCGCATTGGAAAAGTACATCAGATTGGTATTGTTGATTACTTCCAAACCGGCTTGTAGGTCATTCGGTTTCTGGTAGTGGCAGCGCGCTTGCTCCCGAAGTTTAAGGAAGGCCTCAGATATTTCGATGTTGGGAAGAGTGTATATTTTGTTCAGGGAGTTGAAACACACATCCAGCAAGTCGTGCTTCCTCGCGACGTGAGCGAAACGGTTGATAATCCAGGCAGTTTCGTGGTAGCCTCGATAGCCGGAGGTGTTAACATTGGTGGAGGCCGCGTTGCCATTCTGGTTGTTGGTAGAGATGAGGGGTATGTAGGCCTTATTGATCGCGTTGAACACGTTCTGCCGCCATGCCACCAGGTCGCTCCAAATGCTAATATCGTCGTGGAGATTAGGCAGACGTTCTCTCCATGCTTGAAGGACCATCTTCAAGTCGGATGACTTCTTTTCCAAGTTCTGCGCGTTTGTGGTAGAGAGTGAACCAAAAATTTGAACAGCTTCTTGAAGCTCCACAAACTGCTGAAAATGCTGCAACAGGGGGACGTGGGCAACTGACAACTGGGAAGGTAGCCCAACCCATTTACGAAGGGATAGTTGCATTGCATCCTCAAGGATCTTAGTGAACTCCGTATTCTTTTCTAAGGCAGCTGGAAGCTTCAGGAGAGCAATGAATGCCTCGAATACTCGCCGACGGGGAGTGGCAATATCAGGAAGTTGATTGATTTGGTCCTCTAGGTTCTCCCGATGTTCAGTCCAGTCTTTGGTTCTCCAGGCGCTTTCGAGCATAAGTTCTTGATTGCCTTCGCTCTTGGCCAATTCGTGAAGCGTATCCCACTGCTGGAGCTTCTCAGCTGCGAGCATCCAGTGGTCCTCCCAAAGGAAGTATTCCGTTTCAGAGAAAGCGATTGCCCCAGTTTTTGACCTGGTTTGAGCCAGTTCGTATGTGCTTTCTGCCTGATCCCACATCCCATGTTGCTCAAACGCGAGGCCGATATTTGTTTCAAGATGAAGACAGCGATGGCGCCATAGCCCGTAGAACATATCTTCCTCCGCTAACTCCGCGTACAGGTCGGCCAAGGAATCATAGACGGTGTCTTGTAAACTGGCATCATCATCCTTAAGGTAATCGAGGGAGTGTTCAAGGACCTCCAAGCCAATATGCCATCCGCCGTATGTTTTGCATAGGAATTTCACGAGATGGGGGGGTAAAATCATAGGGGGATTGCAAGCAAGGACACCACTAAGGAGAGTTTGAATTACGTTTGGACGCATCTCGGCTTGTTTGATATGGTAATCCTTGCCCAAGAGGTTGGTCATGTGAAGAGTCATATCAGCCTGCTCCTTCCTAGAAAGGCACTTCCATGCGGCCGGGAAGGTGGAGATCCACATGTCTTGCGCAGCGAGTGGGTCAAGGAATGTGAGACGTTGAATTGGTCGCACTATTGACATAGCCTTGTAGCGGGTAGTGAGATATGCCACACCAGGTTCGAGGGTAAATTTTCGCTCGGCAATGAGGGGCATTTCAACATCCACAGAGCCAAGAAGAAGGTGTAAAGCTATAGGGATCCAGTTGTGGTCGGCAAGTGGCTCCCAACTCTGGACTGCAAGGATGAAGGCGAGGCGACTGAAAGGGGAGCGGGGAATGCTAGCATCCAGCAGGTCCATGAACCGTTCCCTAAGGTTCACATCTCGTGCACGGCACCCAAGCAGAAAACATTGCTCTAGTCGGGATGTCAAATCGCTTCTCCGCAAATAGGGCTCAGTGTAGATGTCATATATCAACTCCAGGTAGTCATGAAAGAGCGCATCGCCACGAGACTCAAAACCTGCCATTTTTTGCAAGACATTCAGCTTGTCTTTCATCGTAGGGTACGCTTCATTTTTAGCCAGCGCCCACTCTCGCATGACGTCAAGCATATACCGACAGAGTGAAGGAGACTTCGACTTCTCCGCAAGTGCCGTGAATGCGCCCAAGAAAGCCTTGCGCTGGTCACCAAGATACGCCAGTGTAGCTTTGCATATCTCGATGATTGACGTGATAAGTCGGACTCCGTTCTCGAATCCGGTCGAAGTTGGTGCCGAGTTGACGTGATCCTTGGCAAGTTTGGTGAAGAGCCGCAAAAGGGACGCGGAAAAGGGCTGCACACGTTCGGAGGAGACTTGAACAACAGATTTCAACATAAGGAGGGTACCGCGCAGTGCGCTCGTATTTGCCAGGCCATCTTCTATCGCGGAATACACGAAGTTGTGAAATTCAGACATCTCGCCTTGCTTATCGTCCTTGTCCGGGAGAGGGAAGAGGCGTAGTAGGTGCTCAAAGATAGGGTGTAGGGCATCATGAAGCCCTTGTTCGTCTGTCACCAGGCCTTTGCGGACGAGTGATTGTAAGATAGTGGCATTTGCGATGTACCAGTCGTCATCCTTGTCTGTAGCAACAACCTGTAAGACTTTGGCTGCGCTCAGGGCCTGGTTGAGTTGGGGCTCTGAATCTAGATCGATCTTCAAGCGTTGTCAAAATAAGAGTAAAAGAGCGGTAGCAAAAAGGATGTACCTGTTCAAGAGCTCTCGAAAAATAGTTCAACTTAACCGTTACATCCGACCAGCCAGATGGCGCAACCATTTGTTGCAACAAGGTTAGCGCTCGAGGGACAAGGACCGTCTTGGCGGGGGGATCCAATGTCGCAGTCGCCAGGCGAACAAGGAAGCTCACGATGCTTTCCCGGAAAGACAGAGGCGTAGTCCATGAAGCCATAGCTGGTTGCGTTTCATTGTGTTGATTCTGTTCCCAGTTGAAAATAACCTGCGAGATGTCGATTGACAAGATACGGGACTCCCCTGAAGCTGTACCCGAGAGACCTAACTTGTTCAAAGAGTTGACCATGTGGGGGATGAACAAGGCGCGAACGGGGTAAAATAGATGTGGTTGCCGGACTAGAAGCTGATAAATCATAATAATCTGTTGGAAGCCGTTGCCCTCCTCCGCGAGAAGTCTTCGAGTAGTCTTGGCCCATTGAGGGTAGCCTACATCTTCTGTTCCAGATCTGGGAAGCACAGGGGCCAATATATCCAAAGCCTGTTTAATGAGCAGTTTCCCGTCAGTGTGTGGAGGGCGAAGCAAGCCTGTCCAAGCCCGAAGAATGAACTTCTGCGGGGTCTCGAATGCTTCAAAGAAACGAGCAGCTAGAAGATATGCTGTTTGTTTGACGACGGCATCCTCAGAAGTAATGTAATGCCAAGCACAGCGAATAATATCCTTTTTGACGTCCTCTAACAACTCAGGAAAACGATACACGAGAATCGTGGTCAAATGCAAGAGCTCGATCTTGAACATATCATCTGCCTCCATAAACATGGTGTCGTCAATCATAGGATGCCAGATGGTTCGATGTATAGCAGTAATGATATCTGCGTCGAGCAGACCCCCTTTGTTTGGTTTATCTGCCTGAACGAGGATAGTTGGTGTGACAATGAAGCGCAAGAAATATGTCTTCGCCCCCCAAGTTGCTGACTGGTCTTCAAACCACATAAGGAAGCGAGCTAAGACATTCCGTCGGTAAAATAAATCCTGATTCAAGGCCACGTGCCGGTAGAGGAACTGCGTTAGCCGCGTAAGGTCCACAGGAAGATTGCGAGTATAGACCGCAACGATCTCAAATAATAGGTCCATTCTTGGTACTTTCTCAAGGACTTTGCGGAATATGGACAGCGTAACGGATTGTCTGTGGATAGAATCTGGGGCCGTAGCATCCGCTGGCTCAAGTTGCAGCGGCTCTGATCTCCAGATCTCGATCACGGCATCGATGGCAGCACCGTTTTCGGGTATCCAGTCCGGTTGCAGTTCTGCAAGATCATCTAAGAGTTGTAAACCAGGTAACAATAGGGCCGAGTCGCCACTCTTGAAACAATGTGCGACCAAGGATTGTGTCCTTGACGCCAACTCTTTCTCCACGTTTGGAGCAAGCTTGGCTAGTAAAATGCTCCGGAACGTTCTGAGGTGACGCGGGAGATGCAGGCGACGGAAGAAGAAGTCAAGGGCTTCCCCGGGATAGCGATCAAGGTACTTTCCTAGAGGCTCGGAGAAGGGACTCTGGCCGGAAAACTGCATTTGTGCTTCCGTCTGGACAATAGCGTTAACTAGATTTTCCATAAAAATGTTGGCAGCGGAGGGAAGAAGATGGAAAATATTCGCCAACCGCACGAGCTTGGTAATGCCTTCATTTTCAGGGAGGGGGAGACGGGCGGAAGCCTGAAGCATTTGAGGGTCTGCCACAATACGAAAATGGTCCAGAAGCTTATGACCAATCTCGACCTTGAAATAGTTGATAAGCAACTCCAAAAGACGAGCCAGACCTTCCAACCCAGAAACTGAAAGTCGCTTTGGATCAGCAAGATTCATCAAAATGGGACGAAGGCCGGTTTGCAAGAGTTCTTTCGGCAAACGACTCTGATGAGTGAGTACCATCCGAAGTCCCTCATGCGCTACTTCTTTGACTTCTTGCGAAGGTGAATACAAAGACTTAAAATATACACTCGTCACCCTGCGGTGAAATTCTTAGATTACAAGACTGGCTTCCAAAAGAAAATGAAGACTTACCTCTGTCGTGTCTGATGTTGTTTGGCAAAGAAATCGGTCATTGGCATCGAAGCGGTCAACAGTTTAATACAAGCCACCCGAAGTTTGATTACCTCCAGCCCACCCTGGCGAAGATTTACCCGCCCGATATTCAGGTCATCTGCGTCAGCCAGAGCAAGAGTTTCATGTAAAAGTCTCAGAAGCTCGTCGTTTAGCTCTGGAAGCGGTGGATCGAGGCTGATGCAAAACCGCACGGCGTCAATCATGCCAATTTGGATGGGGAATGACAAAGCGCGCAGCGGCTTCGTGTAGATCGCGGTGAGTACACGATCGCGGTGGGGTAAAAGGAGATCGTAGGCGGATCTTCCAGTGAGCTCGACGAGTAACTTGATGCACGTTTGCACTGCATGGCGAACCACAGGATTTGGACTGGAGAGCTCCGGGAAGAAAATTCCAATAAGATGAACCAGTTTAGTTCGAGAGACGACAGGAACCTCAGCAGATGCCTCAACCTCTGCACTCCCAACCCGAAGAACCCTCTTCAAAACATCGACCACATCACCTACGTCGCGGGGGAGGTCATAAGGAAGATCTTTCAAAATATGCAGGAGTGTCCGAACAAAATCTACCTCGCGGTCCTGGATCCACTTCACTCCAAACTCTGGAGTAGAAGTCAAAATCCGGATACCACTGCATCCTGCACTCTTTCGAACCCATGAGTCATCCAAACAGATGGCACTGAAGCGACTAGCAATTTGGTGAAGCATTGGAACGATGTCAAGAGGGGCAGCACCCTGGTCTCTGCCCAATGTGATAAGATCGCTGATGATCAGAGCAACCAAATCCTGTCCCTGTCTGGCATCTTCTTGCTTTTCCCGGGTGAGAACCCGGGGCAGGGCCTCAAGATAAGATGCGAGTAGGGAGCTAGGATACCTCTTGAGACCGATTTCCTTGGTGGCATTCTTGCGCATCTCCATGTCAAAAATGCCCTTCGAAAGTTCTCGGATGAACTTCCGTGCATCCTCCTTCAGCTCAGGGATATAGAAAGCATCAAAAATAGCCTCGAGACATTTAACAAAGACAGCAGATTGATTTTCATTATGGGAATTCTGTGGGAGCTATAAATTTGCAAACAAGAAGCCAAAAAGGGAGGGACAAACCTCATACACAAGGAAGGTAACGCATGTTTCAAGAAATGTGTAAGCATATGCCCGATGGGGGGGCCCTGCTTTGACCATCGAACGGGCGGCAAGACTTGACATGGCATACAATTCGACCTTTTCACTTGTGCCACCAAAGGATAGTGCAAGCTTTGCGGGCTCCGAGAAAGACTTGTACTCAAGTAGTGGTTCTTTGCTCAACAAGCGTCGGTTCCGTCCACCCAGTTTTCCAAGGATACGTATTGTCGTATGGGCGTGGTGATGGTTGGCTGGGAGCGGCTTTAGATGGCTATGGAGCGCCTCCATCAGTTCGCGCAGAACCGTGCTGAGTGTAGGATCAAGAAAGTCTGGCGTTAGGTTGTCAATGCAGAGTTCGAGTGTCCGTAAGCCTTGTGACACAAGCTCTGGTGTTCCGCGCAAAGCGAGGGCTAGTGGATGCATAAGATACGAGAGGTGAGGAAGGAGGTGAGTAAGTCGTAGAGGAACCGTGAGGCAAAGTTCCACTATCATGTCCCTGCTGTATCCCTCCGACGCAAGTAATTGGCGGTTTAAATTTTCCAACATTTCAGGGAGCAAAGGTAGCACCTCCTTGTACAAGAGTTCGAAACGCCCACCGCCACCGCCGATGGCACGAAAAAGGCCCCTGAGCAGGTGGAAATAATTAGTTGGCTTAGTAGCTTTGGCGGCTAAAGGAAAACAGTCCATGATTAACTTCGCAAGATGAGATGCTAGAATCGGCTCGTTAGCGGTAGGAAATGTGGTGACAGCGTTGAAGGCCATTTTGAAAAGTCGGATGGTTACTACGGCCATCTGGTCATCATATTCACCGAGAAGTGGTAGACGATCGATCAGGAATCGGAGCACGATGGCAACTAACGTCGGGGAGACGGACTCTCGGGTGAATAGCAATTGACAAATGTGGAGGAGAGATGGTCGCTTTTGTGCAGCCTGGAAGAATAATTCGACCTTGTGCGTCCATACCTCTTGAAAGACGTGCAAATTTACTTCCAGAAGCACTGAGCTAAACCAATCCATCACTTCCGTTGCTTCCCTGGGCTCTGCATCGAATAACGCCATACATTTGATGCAGCTCGTGAAGAGACGAAATATGATTATTCCGTCAGGTATTGGCCCATCACATTTCTTCAAACCGACAAGGCACACCCGAAAACCATGTAAAAGGGTCCGAAATAGCAGTCGGCATTCTGGACCATGATAAGCTTGGCTTGTTGAAGGAACGAGCTCGCTCACCATGTATCACTTCCTCAGGCTTCTCGACCGCACATACGGCAGCAGCTACAGGACGTGCTCTCTCGATTTGTAGAGCTGGAGATGGTGTTTCATCGCCAGCTTTTGCTCTCTCCAAGCGCTCAAACGCATCATCTAGTACATTCGTCATTGCATCTACTCTGTCCACGCAAGTCTCGAACATAGCACTGAGAATACGAGCCGCACCCTGAGGGGTGTCCTTGGTGGTAATGTTTTCGATGAGACCAAACATCATTTTTGCGAAAAGCGTGTGCGGCTGGTTTCCGAGATATGGATTGTGGATGAGTGTAGAATAAAGGGTCGAAACCCGTGCGAGTTGATCAGCTGAAAGTTCGGTGCGTACATGATGAACAAGATCAGCAATGGCAGCATACGCTGACGGTCTACAGGATGTGTGAGCGGGATACATGGCTGCTGGATTGGATCTCATACCGCAGAGTTTCTTGGCTCCCTATGCCATTACCAAGTAGAATCTTCTCATTAAAAAGTTTGTCAATCTGTGGCAGAAGTGCTTTGCGATGAGGAGTGCCAATAAGGTGTCGCAAGACAACCATGAGGTCCTAGGATACGACTGTCAGATTTCATCTGGGGTGGCAAAGAACCACACACCTTACGGGCTTGAATACCGTTAGCAGGAAGGTCTTGCAAGAGTCGAAGCGCAGAAAGAATAAGGCGCTCGCCAAACGAGTCGAATTGTTCCGCAAAACCGCGGATTATGTAGGCTACATACGACACCATCTAATGAAGTTGAGAACAGCGATTAACGACCACGTGTACGCTGACCTTTATCTGCGCAGTTATGAAGTCGGCATACGCTTGTGGGTTCTTGATAGTTGGTGCCATACCAGCCCAGTACAACCCCATGGCTTCATAATCTTCACGTGCTTTTCGCTGGGCAGGAGACTCGAGAGCCAAAACTTCGAAGTTAAGGCCCAAGGTTGTTTGTATCAAGGTGGCTACCATTGCTCGGTGACTCTGAGAGAAAGTGACAACAACCATGCCCATCTCGGCTAAGACTTTGAAGCTGCGGATACTGGGCATGACAACGTTAGCATCCAAGACAGCAGAATCCTCAGCCAGTGTCTCCTGCACCAGACCATGTATATTGCGAAAAACTTCTTGGAGGATTGACATGAATTCGGCGACGAGGTCCTCGGTGAGAGCTCTGAATGACCGGAGCAAGTCGATGATGATCTTGCAGGAAGTCACACCATTCTCTTCGTTATCATTTCGAAGAGTATGAAGCATACCACTAAGAAGTGGGAGCGCAAGGGGTCGAATCGGATCGTTGTACGGGATGCGATGGAGGACCTCTAGAAGAACGCGGCGAAACTGATATTCGATTGAGTCCTTATGATAGGCGGCCTCTCCGGAACGAAGGATTTCAAGAAGAACAGGAATCATTTGGGGGAATACGCGCGCCGAATCCGTATCCCTCAAGGTATCGATCATTTCTCTGAGTTCACATGCCACTGTATGCTTGGTTTTGAGGTCTAACAAGGGTGGCATTCAACAACTGTAGAATGTGGAAAGGAAAGGCACTCGCCTATACCAGGATCTGCGATGCGGGCAGCGCGCAGCTCCAAGTCCGCAGCTGTACCAAGCTGCGGTATGTTATCCATAGTGTGGGTGGTCAAGGTGCCACTCGGTCCATTATACTCGCTTGACCCCGAAAGCTTGTTTGGGCTCATGTTTGGTCCCAGATCACGTGAAATACAAGTGACTGATGTCGTGATCCTAATATCACCCTAAACTAAAGTAATAACCGTCGAAGTACATCGCATCGTACCACTTCTTCGGGAGAATGTCGAGTGGGTAATAAGAACTTTATGGGCTGATTACACGATAGAATAATAATTTTTGTACCACGAGTGACCCAGTCTGCACAGCATATTTATTGCTATTTGCCATTTACCGCACCGGAATTCACTGCGCCCCTTGTCCTCGTTTTTCATACTCACTCCGATGTGATGGCCTCGAGCGAGCTCCTCAAGCAGATTCAGGCCGGAAAGAAGCTGAAAAAGGCAGAAACAAATGATCGCAGTGCGCCAGCTATCGACCCCAAGCCTAGTGGCAGCACTGCTGGTGCTGGGCCACGAGGACCAACCCCCGCCCCAGCTATTCCATCTGGCAGTGGCCCTCCTCAGTTAGGGGGTCTCTTCGCAGGTGGAATGCCCAAGTTGAAACCCGCTGGACAAGGAAATTTAGGTTTGATTTGTTGCTATCACCGGTCATCCGCAATTCTGTCTCACAAAATCCCCAGCAAAGCCCCCGACTCTCGGGAAGCCACCAGTGGCACCAGGCCGTGCTGCTCCTTCACCTGCTCCGAGTGCACTACTTCCACCTTTGAGAATGACCCCCCCGAAGCCATCGACACCACCACCCCCTCCCCCTCCAGCGACGGCACCCGCACTACCAAGCAGGGCAGCA
>JBBPJT010000032.1:0-84791 GCA_038088895.1 Xerocomus potaroensis | reverse complement strand
GTCTTTCGACGTAGCTTGAATGCCCGCACGTCCTCCTTCTCCTCCTCCTCCTTCTCCTCCTTCTCCTCTACCATCGCACGCTTCTCCCCCCGCGTCTCCTCATTGTCCTTGCTCACCACAGACCACGCTCCTGGCGTCCCTGCGTGTACCCTCTGCTGTGCCTCTTCGCTCTCAGGGTCCCTGTATCCAAGCGATGCCGCGGTACTGTAATTTGCATATGGATCAGATGGCTTCATCTTTGGCCTGGGCTTTGGCCCCGTCCCCTGTTCTTTGGTCTCCCGACTCGACCCTCCAGATGCGCGCCCGGACGCAACATCCAGTGCATACGCAGCCTCTGCAGCCTTTCATCAAAACATTAATCAAGACCGATAACAATACCACAGCACAGCACACCTTTCCAACGCTTGCCATGATTCCCCTTTCCTCCTCCTTTTCTCTCACCCGCTTTTCCCCTTCCTTGTACAGCCCCCTCACAAACTTCTCCACGTTCCCTTTGTGGCGCAACCCATTTTCGTGCTGTTGCCGCGACGGCTTGTCATCCGCGATGTAGATGTTGCAGTACTTGCAATGGTATCGTTTATGTGACACCCAGTACTCGGACATGGTGGTATGGTATGGTAGCTAGACAAGACAAGAAATTATGTAATTCGACTTTCCACCGTTAGTTGGTGTCTCTGTTTCCCTCACCGCCCACACACAATAAAATAGAAAGTACCACACCACACAACCTCCCAATGTCTGACGATATTCCAGATGACATTCTGTTGACCCATGACATCGAGGACATGGAAGAAATAAATGCCATCACAGAGCTTGGGACAACCTTGATCCAAGCGATCTTCGAAAACGAGCCCTTGGATAATATCAGAGATCTTATCGACGCAGGTGCCCCGCTTTGGTTCCAGGACAACCAAGGAACCTCCCCCTTGCACGCTGCCGCATATATCGGCAACCAAGAGCTCGTCAAATTCCTCCTTGAAGAGGGCGCATTGTGGAACGCAGGTAGGCTCACCCTTCATCTTCTTTCCTCTTTCCCGGTTATCTATCGCGCCTGCATCAGTCGACAACCTCGGGAATACAGCCGGAGATATCGCTCTATCATTCAATCACGACGCATGTTACACCCGAATTCGTGACGCTGGCATTCGTGCAGGTGCTTTATGCACAAATGCAGCTCTTCCCTCATTGAAGCCCTCACAGAATTGCTTCTTGCGCTCGTCTCTTCAAAATCGTCTCTGGTCGAACCACCCTCTTCTCTGGTCATCCGTAGAGACGATAATTCGGCGGTCGGTTCCACCGACGCCTTTCTTTCTTCACGTTTACAATACACTGTGAGTGAGAATGGTCAGGAAGTATGTCTCCTGGAACTCGAAAACAGCGAGCAAGTCGCTGTCATGATGGGCTGGGAACGAAAGATCAGTAAGTAGTTTTACTACTCCTCTGTGGGGCACGCAATCCGTACCAATCTGCCTAGTGCAAAAAACAGTCGACCAACTTTGCTTGGCTCATCCAAAGCTGGAAACTGGTATCAAGGTCCTAAATATCGGGTTTGGTCTGGGTATTGTTCGTGTATCCCTCCTCAATTCCCTCGGACGAGACCGAAATTTTGTGCAGATTGACACAATGTTTCAATCCCTCTCCAAAACACCCTCCCTCCACGTCATCGTAGAAGCGCACCCGGATGTACTTGGCTATATGTCAGAAAAGGGATGGCACGAAAAGGCGGGGGTGAAGGTTCTCAAAGGCAGGTGGCAAGACGTGCTCTCGAGCGGTGAATTCCTCGGGCTGGGCAAGTTCGATGTTATCTACACTGACACATTTGCGGAACACTACAACGGTGGGCCCAGCGTATGAGATAAGGCATGACTTCTTAAGCATATTTCAGAACTTCACAAGTTCTTCAAAAGTTTACCAGATCTTCTAGACGGGTGTTATGCCCGATTTAGCTTCTTCAATGGGTTGGGAGCGACGAGTACGTCCAGTGTTTTCTGAGCTATGAGTATTGTGCACATATACTCACATAGCACTTGTAGATGCGCTTTTTTACGATGTCTATACTCGTGTGGCTGACTGCCATCTATCCGAAGTTGGAGTCGATGTCCAATGGGATGATGTTGAGGTTGGACTGGACGAGACAGGCGACGAACGATGGGGAAAGACAAGAAAGTACTTTACTCTACCACTATACCGCCTACCGATCGGCCAGCTGAGACAAGGACAGTGAAAGAAAAATGTGACTGGTGATCTGAATATTGAAGAGCCCAATCAATCCTGTTTCAAATGGTGGTTGCCATCGACAAGTTTGAGGTTGTCATGTCGCCCGCCCGCACTTGGCCCCAATTTAAAGGCGATGTCAAACCGATAGCCCACCCCTTGGTGCTTTATCCACGACCGCCAGTCCTTGGGAGCTGGTCCTCCCCTCAAGAGCCAACCATGAGCGTTCCTTCCTTGACCGCGGGTTCTGATTCGGCGCAACATGCGACTACCCATGTCACCGTGGTAAGCGCTGAGCAACGAACATCGCTCTAAGACACTTGAAACAAAGATGCGCAGGAAATATCCCACTCTCATGGCCCGCCGATGCTGCCGTTTGAATTGAGAGACCACGTACGTGATGATTGCACTGTGTATATGGTCACATTTAATTTAATTTCCGGACAGGTTTCGCCGAACACTTGGGCAGCGCGCATGTCTATGCTCATGCGGATGGCATCGCAGTACTGCCAACCTACCTTTGAAAGAGCCTATTTCCTCATTGTTCTAATGTAAGCCTTGACCCCGTCAGTGCCAGTTAGCTCATGCATCGCCCACCCGTGTGTGCAGACTGACCCTCCTGGTTCCCATCACAACATATTACGTTATCCTATCGAGGCTAGAAAAGACTGTCCACGACGCAGACAAACAAGTATGGTTCGCGCGACTGTCCGCGTTCGGTCTCACATTGGGTGCTTGGGCCGCCATGTGTATGCCAGTTGTCATCTGGAAGTGCACGGTAGGGCATATTCCCTTGTGTCATGTGAACGGCCATCCGATCCGAATCGTTACCGTGATGAAATCAATCAGGGCAGAGTCCGAATTATGAAATTGGCAAGGCACTGGACTAGATCAGACGTGTGTGCTGTCACCTCACACCGAACCGCACCAGTTTGGAACGCAAGCGCACCTGGTTTGTTTAAGGGCGTTATTGTCCGTTCATTTCTCTCTCACATTACCGTGCACTTGAATAACTGTTTTCTTCCTTCTCACAGGTCTTGAAGATCACAATTCCAGTGAAAAGTAACTTTGATAGGAACAGTGTTTTGCCCCCTGTGAGGACCATTTCATCCTTGTGACTACAGGCTGGCCTCACGATCTTCACAGTACATTGCCGCGGGTAGTGATGGATTACCCCCTTACGATGTGAACCTGGACGCCTTATCGAAAAATCTCGAAGAGGGGTTCAAACACGGTGAACTGCCGATCTACAGGGATTAGCCTGCAAGTCATAGAGGAAGTGTGCTGGTAACACTCTTGTCAATGTGCTGATCGCTCTGCGACCGATCTACACGTGATTTCGTTCGATATTTCTCTATGCTTTATTCTCGTGATCGTTTTGGAAGTACATATCGTTAGCATTGTCCCTCAAGCGCAAGCGAGGATACACCTTCGTTCAAGACCTAGTCACTCCTTCGATTCACTTTCTACTGGTAATGTCATCATGTCATTCAGACTGAAAGAACGAGTTCACCCCAGAGATGCTGTCTAGTTGGTATTTACTCACCAGTGAACAAACGGCCGAAGAATCCGTGTGACTTTTTCGAGTTCTTGGATGAACGTCCCCGTGAGCACCTGATCATCGGTAAACCTATTCGCGAGCGAGGGAACAACGAGATCTGTATGGACAGTTCACACAATGAAACATCGTACCTTCGCGAGACGGCAAGAGAACGACACTTGAGCAGGTCAATGTCTCTACATTTCAAATGTTGGTTAGCAGCAGCGAAAAGCCAGGCGAATGTACTTGTGGTTCTTGTCCACTCCCTTTGGCGCTGTCTTTAGTTCATCTTCGCGGCCAAACACATTCTGCTGCTTTCCTTGTGGATGTGGGCGCGGCTCACCAAAATGAGCCACGAACTCTGGCCCAGAAATGATGTCGCGAAGACGGTCAGAAGAGTGCTTGATGCGATTCCTTGAAACGAAATGAACTTGGACCTGTTGGTCGAGTATAAGAACTCTACCTCATCCAGTCGAGCTCGTTTTTAGCTGGACACCACGCCCCAGCAGCAAGTAAACTCTCATTTCCCGGTTTGACTGCACACAAAGTGAAAGATAAGCGGGAATATGGGTTGATAGACAGAAATAGACCCACTCAATCTGGTTTTATTCACAGGGTGATGAGGAGAAATATCCACAGATGTGATACTCACACATGATCTCAAGGTGTGCGTCAATAAAATTGTCACAAAATATCAAGTAGCTTACAGAAAGCAAATATTCCCTTTCTGCCGCTTCTTGAAAAGCTTGCGGAGAATCCCGTCTTGTAGGGCGTTTTATCATTGCTAAAACGCATCTAAACCTTCTTAGTGACACAGCTGTGTAAATAGAATTATACGGACATCGCGATAAATCCGATGCATAACGTCTTTGGGGGGTAACGGTGGGATCTGAGGGTCTACATCGGTAAGCATGGTGGTGAATGCTTCGATGAAATGCTTGAATTCCTTCTCGCATCGTCGATAAATGGGCTCTGGGTCGCAAACACCATAAACGACAGTTGTGTAGCGGCGGAGCAATACAATACCATGAAGCCTGAACCTATAACACGCAAATACGGCTTGTCATGAATACAGGGGACAGGAGCAGACTATGTACCTACCAGACGCGATCATTGCACGCTGGATCTTTCAAGTGCATCAGAAAATCTAGCATATGTTTTGAAATTTGGCCTTCGGGTGCTGTCAAATTGCCTGTGAGTGACAAACTTGATCCCTGATGAAACAATGATGTGCACCCCATCCAATCGTCGGAACCTCGACAACCTTACCAACTACCTGCTGACCGTCCCTGAGTTCCATAGCATCGCTGTCGTGCTCATCCTCGGCAGCATCCTCGACCACCTTACGCTTCTTCTTCGTAGACTCGCTAACCTGCCTTGGCTTGGAGTTATGGCTCTTGCTAGTCGGCTTCTGCTTTGAGCGAGTCGGCGTACGTGTCGCGGACGGTGCGCTACGTCGACGTCTCTTCTGCGCTGTGGTCGTGGCTGCGGGGTCATCAGACCACTCGTCAAGCGCGTCGCTATGCAAAGACGTCGCGTCTTCGTCGTCACTGCCGGAGGAACGGACCTCCTCGCTAACGTCCTTGACTTGTAACTTGGAACGTGGCTTTGCAAGTAACTTTGCGCTGGTGCTTCCACGCTTCGCCATGGTTGAAGCGTTGAAAAACAAGCTTGGCTCGTCTCAGAATTGGTTCGTTCAGGTTTAAGTAATACGAAAATGCAAAGTCTCGACAAATACGTGACGCAAACAATCCCTTTAGGGCTTCGGAATGTCCTCAGATTCCGAAACGAGTTTCAGTTGATTTAAATGTCCTTGATATGTGATCCAGTCAATCACTGATATTGACCAGTTCTATAATGGACGCATGGGGTCGCAATACTTTGGAAATGGTGCTGTGAGTAATGAGTAATTACATGATAGTATGAAGCTGTCGTGGCCCGCACCAGAGACAGGCCAGTCAAGCCTCGCAGAGCAACACAGCGCATAACGGATTTCAGTTTTCAAAGTTAGTTAATCGTCCTCGTGAATGGTAACTTTCCGCTCCGTTGACTCGACCAGCTGTGGGGAAGGTTTGTCGCTACCAGCAGGGGCGGGTTCCTCGCGGGTGCTAGGAACAGGAGGGTCGTCTTCATCCCCGTCTTCATCCCCATCACTGTCCTCTCCAGGTTTCCTGAATACGAGCTCTTTTCCATTCACCAATCTGCGTTTCTTTAGAGGTACATCAGCAGTGCCAGATTGCCCATCTCCGGAGCTAGCTTTAGCAGAAGGCTTGGTCCTAGCACGCTCTTTTTTCTTCTGGCGTTTTGCCCGATTTTTTGCAGTCTTGGCTTCTGCCAAATCTTCCGCTTCTCTGCGCCGTCGCTCAAACTCTTCAGTTTCTTTTTCCTGTTGGACAACATTGAGTTGCGTAGATAGAGACAATATAGAGCCTCATACTTTTACTGTCTGCTCTTCCATGACCTTAAGCCTCTCATACTCACGTCTTCTGCTCGCCTTGTATACGTGGAACTCGCCACTTCCCGCCCCGGCACTCGAGCCCTGGACATTCTTCATCATCTCACGCGCAGGACGTATCGTCTTTTCCTTCGGTGCAGGGGGTATATAGGCTGGTTTACTAGGGTCCTTGAGCAGCCGTTCAAGCTGTGAACGCTGACGGTCAAGTGGGGTGTGAGCATGGCGGGATGCTGTTGGTGCTGGGGAGGCAGAGTGTTCGGGCAAGGACATGGATCAAGCCAACTGCAAGTTGTATAAAAAAATCCGCTAATAACACGACTACACAACTACAGTACTACCAAGCAAGACAAGTGACCTTACACGACTGTAGTCCAAAGAGATCAGCAAGGCACAACCAAACGAAATCAGTAGACTTACGAAGTACCGCGTTCACGCAACCGTCATTCTCCGGATTGTTAGTTATTTGTGCGTACTTGCCAAACACAACCTTGCCTCCAGTGGTCACCATCCCCAATTCTGAGACATTGACTTCAATCACCGTCCCCTTGGTCAACACACCAAGCTGGGTATACATCGGCGACTGTGGGTTTTTCTTGACACCTAGTATCTGTAGCTGGAATGTCGCTTTCAGGTCCGCTGTTCGCACACTTCAATAACGACAAGAAATCCACAAGGCAAATACCCACGATGAGTGACATTGGCTTTTCTATATCGCAGAGCCATTGGTCTAATGAACCGTTCCATCTTGACGGGCTTCCGTGTAAAGCCCTCACCGACAAAGGTAGCCTTGGTCACCATGCGCTTCCACGACTTTTTCTTGCTCTTGCCAGTCTTGACGACCTTGAACATTTCATCTTCAGCAATACCCCGCACTTTGGGTAGCGGTACAGCGTATTTTGCAGCCTTGTCCTTGCGTTTCTGTTTAATGGCGGACGAGAGTGCCTTGGCGTCCTTTTGGCCTTCACGGTCTAGAAGGTATGCAGGAAGGGCGCCATCCGGGACTGCAGCAGAGTCTGCTTGTTTGACATTGCGCTCGTCGTGTGCTTTGAGGGTCTTCTTGAGTTGGACCTTTTGTGCGTGTCGTTTGGCATGAAGGATTTTTGCCTTTAAGCCAAACGTCTTTTGGGCGACTGCTGAGGCTTTGTGAACCGCACGGGCCTCTCTCTTCCGTCTGCAGAGGTCGAGCTGAATAGATCGAACGCGGATAGCTAGAGAGATACTGACTTTCTTTCGTAGTAGTCCAGTCGTCTGCCATGCCGTTTGATATGCTCCTCGATGTACTCGTTCTGCAACTGGTGGATCAGAGTGTGCAATGGCAACGCTATCTGTCCCAAATACCTGCGGCTGTCCACGGTGTTAGTGAGCAAAAGGGAGAGCAATGGGGAGGTTGAGACTTGCCATCGCGGATGGTGACAGGACTTGCGGCAAGTGCCGAGTGGTGCAAAAGCTTGAAGCCGCACTTGAACACGACCACGACGACGACTGCGCCTGCGTACAACCCAATTTCGTTCAGGGTACGATACCCGTGATGTGGCAAGAATCGAATAATTACTATGGCGCGTCTTCCTCGCACAATCCGTACTACCCAGCCCATGCCCAGCAAAACGTGCCCCTCGAGTTCTACGCCGCTGGCTCAGACCAGGGCCAGTTTTATCCTGGCTCACGGTCAAGTCTAGAAGGGAACATGGGGACTTCAGCCTCGATTGCACCTGGGTCCGTAGCTCAGGCGTATGGTGGGAACATTCAGCAGCCAGGAGGTTGGTGGACTGCCTTTGGAACCGGTGGTTTCGAAGGCGAGCCTCCATTGTTAGAAGGTAAGGCAAGCTATGGATTCCGTGTATTTTCCTTCACACCAAGTTTGTAGAACTGGGAATCAACTTTTCGCATATACAAGCTAAATCTATGACCGTTCTTAATCCACTGCAGCATGTGGATGAGCATATTATGGACGATGCCGATCTCGCAGGTCCCCTCCTCTTCTTTTTCTTGTTTGGCATGCTCCTTCTTCTGGTCAGTGTCTTCTTTCGATTTTATCACCAGTTTTAATGGTAATATCGCGCAGTCTGGAAAACCGCAGTTCGGGTACATCTATGGTTTCGGCTTGCTGGGGTCGATGTCAATCTACACGCTCCTCAACCTCATGTCCGACAAAGGTATCGACGTTTACCGTGTTGTCTCCGTTTTGGGCTACTGCCTACTCCCAATGGTTGGTGTTGGTGCAGTAAGCGTAGTCGTCACTCTCGAGTATGTGCCATTCATCTTGCTCGAGCCGATCGCTTACATGTATCCAGCGGATTCATCGGCTATTTGCTCTCTTTGCTCTCGATCATATGGTGCACCATCTCTGCATCAGGTATTTTCGTAGCCGTCTTGCGCATGTCGGAACAACGCTTGCTGGTTGCATATCCCGTTGGTTTACTCTATGGATGTTTTGCATTGTTGAGTGTCTTCAACGTCGGCGCAGGTGGAGCCCCCAGTAGATAGGTCCCCTGATTATTTATTCAATGGCGCATTTCCTGTTCCTGGCCATATGTGGATTCGGTGGACATACAAGTGCTTAGAGTTAACGATCAGTAACATACATGACATTTAGCGTGAGCTTCAAAGACTTTATCATCTCCTCTCTGCTGGTCTGCTCGACTTCAACTGCCGACTGTACAATGTCAACAGAGCTTCCATGATCTGCTCTAGTGGCATTGTTGCATATTCATGCACGTATTGGGGTAGTGAATCTTCGACGTTGAGCCCCGATTTCTTGAAGAAGGGGTGCATCACGTCTGGAGTGGCTTCTCCCAATTGACGCATCGTCAACCGTTGTATCTTCCTCTCTCTGTGTACGTACACCAACGTCACTTTCCCCGGACCGCCCGACGGACCGGGAACCGTGGACGAAACTTTACCCTCTCCTTCGTGCGATTGCGTGGACCTTCTGGTCGAGGTAGCAGAGCGCATTGCGGGAGGGCCATCATCTCCAGGAACAGAGGATATACTAGCTCCAACCGAGTTCTTTACTGATTGCGGCGGAGTAACGTCTTCCGGGTGCACTGCCGTTGGTCCCGACGACATCTCAACACTAGACCCCACTCCTTTTTTCTTCGAGAGTACCCCAGAGGGATTGCTCAGTTGTGCGGTCGTCGATCCCTGTACCTGTTCCAACTCTCTTGACAAGTTCTTTCGGAAACCTGTCAGCCATGCATACAGCGCCATGTTGAGACTGATGTAGATGTCCTCCGGGCTCTTATCACCCCCTTGAAATGTACTGTAGAAATCATACACCAGCCGGGCTATAGAGCCTTGGACAGATTCTTCAGTAATCATCAGCATCTTCATGGAGGGAAGGCCAACGATGTTCGACTCGAGGGGGTTCTTGAATAGTGATAACACCCAGGATGAACCTTGTGGGATGGTAGTATTTAGCGGTAGGAGTGGCTGAAGCTGGCTGAATTTGGAGATATCCAAAGAAGTGAACGACAAGTGGACTTCTCTGCGGGATGGCAAGTTGTGCTCTACAGTTCGGTTTAAACTGGCATGCACGTCACGACTGACGAACTGAGCAAGCTCTGTATCTGCCATCGAGCGGGGAAAGAGGATGAGTCTGAGTAACTCGAGCCTGAAGCTCATTTGCTGTCGAATTAGGTGTGAGATATCAGCCTCTGCTTCTTTAAATTTCGTTCTCGCCGACTCCAAGAATGCGGTGGCCACTTCCGTAAGTGGCTTGTCTGGCTTGGGGCCTTGAGTAGCGCGGAAAGCCTCTGATTCTCGACTAGCTCCAGCTCGTTGAATAGCAATGTTGGCCTTGAATTTATTGACGTAGAGCAGGAGCTTTGGGATGGTAGATACTGTTGCCAAGGCAGTGATTTCCTTGCCGTGAACAGTAAATGCAAGAAGGAGCGGTCGGTCTCTGCTTTCAGTTGCTGAGGATATAAGCGACCAGTCATCATGAATATCTACTTGAATCGGATCCGCACTGCAACGAGAGGTGTGTAAATTATCTTGTATGTTTATGTCAGAAGACTCACCGGTAAACCAGCAAGCGCTGATGTTCGGACTCCAACTCGGCGCTCAAGGGGCCACTAGTCATGGTGAGCTCCAGCAGCCTTGCGAAAGAAGATTCCGACAGAACATAATCGCTTCTGCTGATTGTTTGGAAGATGCAGTCCGCTACGGTGACATGGCCAGATATATTCCCCTTTGCAATTATGGCAACATCCGCAACGGACAGAGACAATGCTCGAGATGTCCCGGAAACTTTCGTGCTGATGAGAGTATCCTTCAAGTTAAGTGTGACGTTACTGATAGACTGTCCTAGATCAACATTGACTTCGATTGAGCGTATGCATATGGAAACTGCTGTGGTCAACCCTTGTTTGGCCGTTGGGGGGTTGGCGTGTAAGGGAGGCGAGATGAGACCGGATGTCTCCGGTGACGTGTGCTCCGAGGAAATGAGCGGAATGCGATCCAACCATACTGCCTTGAAGCATAACATATCTTGGAGCCGTGAAAATCGTATGCCACCAGAGAGGTCCGTGCTGACGACCAAGGATATTGTATTGTCACAGTTGCCAGAGTCCTCGGTTTTGACACACGCCAATGAAAACGCAAGATTACGAGCAGCCAGGTTGACACAGTCTTCACTCAGGAATCCATGCTTCAGGCCCACAGTCAGACCATCGACAGAGCCAGTGAACGTTACCCTGTCTGCGCCAGAAGAAATGCTCACTAAAAACCCTCCACTCTCCCATCGGAAAGCAGCTAGAACGTTGACATCGGGCTGGCACGTGAGCTCCAGGGTCGACTGGTCGATCCGGAGGGAGAAGTTGATCTGCAGGCTAGAAGTCGTCTTCTGATGGCCTAACACAGGGGTATGAGGTGAAGGCAAGGCTGGCCCAGCGCCTTGAAATGCTGCAGAAGGATCGGATAGTTCGTCATGATGGGTAGTTTTCTGCATCCGCATCTGCACAAAGTCGGTAATATCTGAGACAAATGGTAGGAGGGTGGGTCTGAGGATATTTCTACTGGAGTGTATCTTGGCTTTGAAGATCAATGTGGAAGGTTGTGGTTGCCCGTTCGAAGATGCTCGGTACTCGACCCATGCGGAAACCACTGGCAGTGTAATCAACTCCATGTCGGTAATTGGTAGGGAATCGTCAACGTCGTCCGTAAATGCGGAGGACACCCCTTTCCTGCGTCTCGCTTCGCTATGCACACGAATCTCTCCACTTTCAAAGATAAAGGCGCCAAAGATATTCGAGCTGATTTGCTCGTCGGCCGAAGGGATCGCAATGGGTGACGGCTCTTCAGGTTGTGGTGTTGCCGATCGTGGAACATGACTGGTAAGACGGGCCATCCTCTCTCTCCCTTGGCGATAAACATCGATTAGGGAGAAAACACAATCCGAGATGGAAGAATCAAGCTCTAGAATAAAGCCTGTGATATTGGCAGCGATCCAAATTTGGTGTTTAGAAAGCGATGTCTCTGAACGGAGCTGAGCCTTCATTTGAGGGTAAACCAGGCGATTGCGAGTCTGATGGTTGTCCGCATTAAAATCCGTAGCTATATGCTTCCTAAATCTGCAAGCGATTCAACTTGTGATCATATATGGGCAAGAACACCCACCTGTCGACGAACTGGAAAGACAGTTCTTTGGTATTCATCTGGCCGGCTTCTCCCCTTTGAGAACTAAATCTTATGCGTCGCACAGAGAATAGGAATGCGCGAACAGATGGCTGATCTTGACTAGGCCACTGTACCGACTCAACGCTCTGATTCAATGCTAGGGGAAATGCAGCGCCTATTCGTTCTACCTCCACTAATATGGTGTGCTTGCTTAGCCATGATGGCTTGTTCACGTCGGGATTCGGGACCTGGATCTCAAAGGTTCTCAGAATGCTTCTGGTCTTCTCCTTGAACGCTTCGAGTTCCGCAGCTCTTTGTTGTCTCCGGGAAAGCAATTCGACCTGAAAAACATGAGAGATGTTGCAAACTACGTATTTGATCCGTACCTGATGATGGTCAATAAAGTCACCGAGCTCGCTGATTGAACTTGGTTGCATGACAGCGTGAATTTTTGGGATGGAAACTCTCAGATCCCCGTCGTTCGCTGACGCGGTGATATCAATGGCCACGAAGGCCGATTTTTCGTTGAGATCGAAACCATGTTCATGCAAAACAGTACTTGTTCGTGGCGCAAGGGATAGTGCGAGATTGCGAAGCTGGACTGTCCACTCTAATTGGTCGTCCTCCTGGATGATATCCCCCCAGACATCTTGGCATTCCAGATGGAATACAGACGAAGGACCTTCCAGCCCTAACCTAAAACCTTTGACGTTAGTGTGTACGATGATCTTGTCGAGCATTGCAGTTGCTCGCTTGCGCTCGGAAACAGCGGAATTTTTCTGGCGAGTTTCCCGGATCAAATCCAATAAATCTGTAAAGTCTTGACCGAATTTTTGCTGCACCACGAGGAGGGTGTCTATGTGCGTGGGGTTGATCATGATTTTCACAAAGTCTAGGGCACCGAGTAGCTCAATAGCACCCTTGCGCTGGTGTCCCGTAACAGCAAAGGCAGGGAGAATAAACTTGACACGAGGAGATCCAGATGAATGCTCTGTACCGCGAGATTTGTAGGTTATGGTAAATCCCTGCGACCCCAATTGCAGACCAAAATCGTACATCCTCTTCGGAGATAAAGTAGGCGATGAGGACACAAATCCGGTCGTGTCTTCCACGGTCCATGATAACCAGGTTCCCCTCATCACTTGCAAGGTGACGCCAAGCCTCGCAACACGTGCGTTGACATGCAGAACATTTGAGAGTTGTTCTGTACTACGTGCCAATGAGGGCTTAGATATCGTCGACATGCTATTCCGTTTCAGTTCCGAGACAAGTGTCTCCGCCGTGGCCTCCATACTAGGAAGGAAGTCGTCTCGCCACTCTTCTACGAAGCGGTACAGACGGATGGCGCTGCGCGGGACGCTGACTAAAATCTCTTCGAGTCCAAGAACGACGCGAAACATCCTGGATCCTGTGTCGTATCGCTGAGTTGCATTAACTCTCCCATTGGCTAAAGCTAGCGACGCAAGGATATCCTGCTCAGAGTTTCCTGTGTCGTCTCCCATAGATCGAGCTCGAACCTGGATGCCTTTGAACGCGCATACACCACTTGCGGACTCTGTTCCGATATCTGCGCGAGTAAGAGAGGAGGAAGAAAAATCTAGCGAAGAACCCAAAACCTCAAATGTGAGATTTTCTGCTCTGGCGCGGATGTTCATGTTTCCAACATGGCCCACCAAGATAGTGTGTGATGATGGATGAATGGGTTGAGAGGGTGGGCTATCAGGGGTGGTGACATTCTGCCAATACCTTTTGACTCGAATTGCGCCTCGTGCAAAATCGACCAGACGGGGCGACACAACCAGGGAGATATTGGCAACGCTAAATATGGTGATCTGCTGAATGGATTGTGGAGGAAGAGACGTGTGAGATGTCGAGGGGGACTGGACGAGCGGATCGGATTGATATCGGAAACGCAACATAGAACTTGTAATGTAGCTGTGCGATTTAGAGGAAGAAGATAGCAGAGTAAGATGCATGGTTCCAATCCCAACGGCCACAGACAATAGAGTAGAAGGGTGAGTAGGCCGTGGGCTTTCGAGCGGGAATAGCAGATCCCATGGATTGGCATCCATCTCGTCGGGCATATCCAAATCTACCATGAGGTTGGCCAAGCGGGATGTCATAATCTGTCGCACCTCTTCGTCACCACTCCACTGCTCACAGTCTGAGGTAAGGTCGTAATCTCTCAAGCACAGGCGAAGGTGAAACCAGAATTTGAGCGGACCATTTGTGCGCACAGCGTGGGGCAACCCTCGCTGAACCAGGAATGATGGCTGTATAACGGAAAAGGGATCCACAGGAGCGTCGCTCCGTGAAACCCAGAGAATACGCTTGACGAGGGCGAGCAATGAGGTGGAAAACCTTGTTCTCCACTCTTGGAAAATATTCAATAACGTCTCTGCCCGATTCTTCACTGTGAGAAGTAGGCAGACCATATATTCCGGGTCCGGCGGCCCCATCTGAACTGTGAGAGTACCAGAAAAAATGTCGGTATGTTTGTTGGCATGACTTGCTTGGAAAGTATACGCCGACAAGCAAAACTCCGGTTGTGGAGATGTAGGTATGGCACCAGCGGAGAGTGGTAACCTCCCGAGCCTGACGGTGAACTCGTCGAAGGTAGTTTGAACAGACATCGTGCTATGCTGTACTCGTGGAACAGCTTGGATATGTAGGTTCGCTAGTGAGCAGTGCAAGACAACATCGACACCCTGGCCGCCTTTAGGGCTGCCCGTGATCGTCGGTGCGCTGTCGTTGCCCTTGGTCAAGAAAAGCTGTTCCAATATCCGCGTGCGCACGGAATGAACGAAAATATCGAAGGTCAATGGAGGCGAAGAAATCCCTTTCTCCGAGGATACGAAATTGGACAGTTGTCGTGCGAGGACCCCGTCCAAAACTAACTCTGCACTGAGGTCCTGTGCCAAGGTTAAGTTCGGTGCCAAGAAGATGGAAATGAAGTTACATGTCGTTCACTCTCGTCTTTGAGCCGGGATACGAGAATAAGTAAAAGCGGAGTGACGAGAACCTCGACGCTTCGGTTGCACTGAATGCGGACCAGGGAGCTTGAATCAACATTTGATAGCTCCAGCTTGCATGGAGCGACTAAAGGTGAAACTTTTGAAACGTCTTTTGGTCCGTGGAAACTGGAGGCCGGTGAGTCCTGGTACACTATGTAATCAAACCTGCTGGACTCCTGGTTGACTGTACGAACCCTTTGCTTCACAAAAGGTGAGCTTTCTCGATCTGATATGTCGACCAAAAAGCACTCCTTATAACGCTTTGTGAGGGGCTCATAATGTTGCAAGAGCACTCTGCTACTATCTCCTGTGAAGATAGTTAGCTTGACCCGAAACACGACCACACTACTTGCCAGGAAGCATGGACCAACCACTCTCCGACGATCCGTCATCTGTTAGATCAGTGTCATCTGACTCGTCATCTGAGATAGATGGTTCAGAGTCATCCATCTGATTTGCTCCGGCTGGTGAAAAGAAGCGACTTCGTGCCAAACGCGCATCCCTTTCTGCTTCAGATATGTTTTCTCCGTCCGATTCGGACAGGTGGGAGAGCTGCGACCAACGGGGAAGTGGGCTGGGGTGTTGCTGTTGCTGCTGAACATCGGAATTCACTACACGGCTAAACCGTGGAAGAACTAGTGGCGGAAGATAAAGATCACTCCGATGCATGCGGTGGTGTCGACGACGTCTATTGCGTTCTGAAGCGTGAGGTTTGCTCCCGAAACTCATTCGAGCCTCCGTGAGTTGACTCAGTAAGTATTGTCCCCTCCGGGTCAAGACATCTTGTTCGTGCATAAATGTGCACTGGGGATTGTGATTTGTCTTAGCACAGGTGAACAAGTCCAGGGCGATGTCGAAATCTAGGGCAGCAGCTTCAGACCACGATTTCCGTGAAGCGTTCAAAGTGACCAAGCCCTTCACGGAAACAAGAGGCGATCTCAGACAGAGAAATTTGCCGCAAAGCTGTCCCTGCAGGTCATTCGTATGCAAAACAATTCCCTGTGGTATGTCCAAATCGACAGCAGCTGCCCCAGCAATGCAGGTGATATTCAATGCCTTTAGGGAAAGTTTCACATATGTCACTAGAATAACCATCAGGATGGTCACAACGACAGTAAAAACTTTCTCACAATCGGGATCAAGAGGGACACTGAAGTCATTTGCGGGAGCATTCACGACGTCCGTGAAATGTATCCAGAAGTTGTCGGTGACCGCGAACAGAACACGACTTTCCAGAGGCGTTGTAAGTATCTTGACATGACCGAGCGCAATCTCCCAGACGCAGACATATGTGCGTGTGCGTGGTGGTGGTCCGAAAAGTCTGTTGGCAGTGATCTCGATACCTAGACAAGTTGGCTTGCATCCGCAGCATTACTAACAAATACGTACCATCGATTACAAGTGTTTCCTTGAAGAGCCGCCCTCTGTTGCGGAAGAAATCATCTTCTGGGTAGGTTTCCATGATACATCCCTTGATTTCGCCAACATTGAGCGACATTTCTAGAAAGGTATGGCATGAGATATCTATTTACGATTACCGCAGATGCCGATTACCCATAAAGTAATCGTGCAGCCGAAGATTAAGCTGCAGTTCCGGGAACGCGAGGTATAGCGATGTGCCGATGTCTTTCGTGGTTGTCATGTTTGAATACTTCTCAAAGCCGGGTAAACCAGCCGAGAGTAACAAGGATCCACGTAGAACATGTAGTGTCAATTCGACTTGAAGCATGTTTGTCTGCGATGGCTGAGGGTACAAGTCACTCTCTGTTATCCTCACTCACCTTATTCGGGCGCCATTTCTTCTCGATCGGATCTCCTATTTCACCCCTGCACCGTTTCTCAAGATACTCCGTCAGTGTAGAGAAGTGAGTGAATGACCCAAAGTAATTGTCACGTAGAACCATAAAATATCTGACCGCCCATCCCAAGGTTTTCGCAGCGACGTCACGGGCCTATTCTCAAATTTGTAGATGTAAGGATGCTATAGACAAACGACGTACACAGATAGCAACTTTAAGTTGTTCGATGTTGTCCAGGCGAACTTCCGTCCAGTAGTGGTAAGTACCATCTACACGTAATTTGCTAGCCTGTAAAATGTGGCCATCCTTGTCCTGGCCATACAAATACTGGGTATTCCACTTGGGCAAACACATGCGGACAGAGAGTTCTGGTACATCGACCACGAAAGGGATAGTTGTGGCCTCCGGGAGATACACGTTTGAAGGAATTGTCGCAGTCGCGCAAAGCCGGGGAGATCTTAAACTAACTATAGCTAATGATAGGACATTCAGAAAATAAGATAGTCAAGAAAATAATGTGCGCACTATTCTCATCCTTTATCAAGGGCTTGTCAATGATGTTCTGATCATTGGCATATAGGTTTATTTCAAAATGGTGCAGGTGAAGTTCTAGTGAGTAGATAGTCGGCACAAAATGGTGCCATTCTGTGGGTTCACCGCTAACCCAATCGCGAGAAAGGTCAGTGATCATGTTGATATGATCCCTCAAAAGAAAGACAACTGGCTGCCGCAAAGAGATGGTGAATGACCATTTACGCTCCACATTCCATTTGAGTGGGGCGGGGAGAGCTGCAGAAGCCTGTACAGGATCAGACCAAAGCATGTTACGCATGCTGCCCGGCCCACTTACGCGACAAGACTCCGCGGTGATGACTTTGATGTCGTTCAAACTTGATGTAACCTCGATCGTGTCGAGATGCACCTCCAACCGGGACTCATATCCATCGGGTCCTATGACCATAGGTATGAGAAAGCTGATGGAGGAACTATCTCCTGCGGCGACATGAAGCGAAGCATGTTCCCGCATACGTGATTTCGGTACGTCCGCAAGACCGTCCCATTGCCAATTCTTTGAAGCTTCGCGGAACGGGATATTTAGAGTGGTTTCTTCACGCAGTTCGACAAAGATCTTCAGTGCGGTCCATATCCGTTTATCACCGGGGTTCAGGCGATGAGATATGTCCATGTCATGGAAAGTAGGAGGAAAAAAAGTTCTCTGAAGGTGGGCTCTTCGACGGGCTGTTAAGAAACCGTGTAACAACCGAGTGACAAAAATCTCACCGTTGTCGATCTGCCCACGGACCATAGCGCAGGACACCATTGCGAATAACCAGGTCAATCCCCCATTCAGGAGGCAAATCACCGTTCCCAATATCATATGACTCTAACCCCAGCCCCTTTGGCCCATCAAGCATGATGGGAACTTCACCGACGACATCCGCATAGTATGAAAACTCCAGTACTGGAGCCTCCAGGATTCGACGCTCAATTGCATACTCGAGTTTCGTGAAGTCACCACCAGCAATGTTGTTTTCATCCAAGCCCTTGCCGGGCACCGTTGTCTTTCCTTTGAACCCGTTGGACATTATATGACCAGGAGAGAACAACGCCGAGTACAGCCGAATTCCTTTCCACATCTTCAAGAATACTCCGAAAGATAAATAATTGAGTGGAATGCGATCCGTATAACTACAAGTTATCAGAGAATATCCCCGGAAGATCCAGATAGTGGCCACTAACATAGATGTCTCCGCTTGCGACCGAATAGTGTGGCCCATGCCGGTCATAGATCCTAAATAGTGTTCGTTTTCTATAAGATGGATAAGGGCATTCTGAAACTTGAAGTTCAAGAGCTGCTTGTAAAGATCACATTTGGATCTTGCCTGGGCTAGAAATCAGCGGTGTGTGACAAAGACTTGCGGGGTAATTGACACCATACCGGCACTATCCCAAATGTACCGTCTGCCCTATGGCACTCAGCAACCATAAGAGTGGGTGTTGACGAATTGCCGCATACGATTGCCAATTTAAATATCTCGATGGATATTGGCAGCAAATCTTTGGGACCGAGGTACGGCATCTGCCGCTTAATCCAATTTATGGCGATATGAATTATAGGTGGCGGTTTAATGCTTGGTAAAGCAGATGGAGGATATAGACCTAACGGCTTTTTCAGGAAATAACCCAGTCTGAATGCTTCACTTACCCTCCAAGCCTGAAGTACGAGTGGAATGGCGCCTAGCTTGAGGTTCTTCAGGGACGGTCGAGGCTTTGGCCCGCATCTGGGAAAGAATATGGTCATATGCTACAGTTCTATTGTACAAAAACCACTCGAGTCCATGGACAGAAACCTTGATCCGACACGAAAGTTTATATGTCTGGTGAACTGTTAGGAGTCCGTCAGCTCATTCCAGGACAAGAACACACGGAATAAATGGACATACATTCTTCTGCGCCGACATGAGCATGATTAAGGTCGTCTCCGGACGCAGGTACACGTAACCAATACCTCCAGGAAACCTGCGCCTTTACTATCTTGATGGTCTGATTGCTAGAGTGGTAAAGGACGTCTTTAAGGAGGATTCTGCCAGCGAGAATTGAGAAGTGAATGGACCCTGATACATTGCAGAGCGGTTTGTCTCTGTGAACTCGCCCGACTTTTGTGAACTCACCAATCTGGATCCATATGCTAGATTCACCCTTATTCCAGTACCTGATTCTCAAAAAAAGCGCAATGGCAGCCGCGACAAGGCGGTTGAAGTAGAAAAGGTAGAAGACTGAGGCTATGAGCACGCAGACACAAGTGACCAGGAGATACACCCTCAGCATGGCCGGAGACGAGGGGTAGACGAAAGAGTGAAGTTGGGTTCAAGTATAACGCAAGCACGATGCAGTCGTTCCGTAACAACTAATACGTGAACGCATGGCTGTAGTACTAATTAGCGTTGGCTACTTCAACACTGCCATCATGAACACAGCCCAGAAATCTCCGAGCCCTTTGAAACGCTTTGCACTCCACACTACAACAACTTGCTCGTCGCAAGCGAAAGCCTACGGAAGATGTATCGTTGCAACACACACTGATGTCCACAAAGATAGCTGTAAACATGAGTTCGAGAAATTTGGAGAGTGTCTGCGACGAGCGGTATGTCTTGACAACAAAAACGACGGGGCATTCTTACTCATGCACCACAGATGAAGCGCAACTGGTAGCAGATCCACAATTAAACTAGGTTATATTGCTGCAGGGACCAAGTCTAGAGGTTGCAGTAAATACACTAGACTGTAGGAATCCTACTCGATCCGCTCGGTGGACATGCTCCCCGGTATCTGCCCCGCGTCTTCTCCCCTCGGACTGTTATTTTCTGCCGGTTCTAACTGATCTGAAACTCGGCGTCTCATCTCTTCTCGCCGCCTGATGACAGCCCTCCAATGCATGGAAAAAGATTGTGGGGTGGTGTTTGGTAGAGGGAGGGTCGTAAACTCTGCACGAGACACAAGCGGCACAGGGTTCCGCAAATGATCTATTAGATCCCGAAAGCGAAGGTCTATAATCATCGTGGGTGTATGGTGACGTGAATATTTTCGGTCGTCGTCACCACGGTCTACTTCCAGGGGAGATGATGGGGATGGCGAGGGAGCGGGTGATGATGGAACAGCGTCGGACTCGGACTCGGATGCGGACGAGCGTAGCGAGACCTCGAACGAGATGGTGGTGAGGAGCATCTGAAGACAAAGGATGAGGGTATCGAGCAATACAAGGTGTAGCTTGGATGGCGGATATCCTGTGCAAGTGTTAGTGAGGTGACGAATGTGGCGGAGTAGGCTACAAACCCATCCCGACAAAGTCAAGAATGACGGCTCTACTCTCTGCTGCGCCGTCTCGGACATGGGACCAGAAGCTTGGCGCATTCGAGGCGCAGAGGAGGATGAACCAGACACGCAGGGACAGCTTGGGGTCGAGTTCGCGGGGCTTGTAGAAGATGAACTGGCTGGCGACTCTGCATAGGAGGGGCAGCAGCGTGGGTGACAAGAAGAACGAAAGGGTGTAGAGCTGGAATATGAGATTGTCGAGCTAGTTAATTGCCGCAGTTAGCACGTCTTGGCAACAGCGAAATGAGCTTTAAAGACCGACAGAGTCAATAATATGTTGTCGTTGAACGTCATGGCGTCTGTGCATGACATCTATGATAGTCCGTCCCGCCGCTGAGCCGTTGGACGTTGCCTACGTCGTCGACGAGAAAGTCAAGCTGCCGTAGTAGCACGCGACCCAAGGAAGCTGTTTGGCTCTGTTGGTACTGTACACCGCCAGCGCGCACTTGACATTACTGGCATCATCATCGTATGGTACATAACAAGATAGTTTGCAACGTCCATGCTGATAATAAATAATGGAAATGTCCAACGTCATCGTAGCAGTCTCTGGGAATGTTTTGGGATGGGTGGTGCATTGGAGAATATGGGCGCCATGTAGGCGGCATGATCCATCACAGCAGCGTGAGCGTTCGTAGACAAATCAGAGGTATATGCAGAGGGCAGCTCATCTTCGCTCGTCGGAGACTGTCGCTCAGGCCCTCTCGGAGCGTGATTCATGGCCTTGTGGGGGTTCGGCAGTTTTTCTGGACGAGCAGCCCCCTCCTGTGGGTAACCGGACGTTTTTATAACGATGGGCGATACGAACGGACGAGGCGGTAGTGCACGGATACGGCGGCCAGAGGGGGTTTCCAGCAAGTGAGGTGGTGGTGGTGGCGGAGATGGCGGTGGTGGGCTAAGTGGCACAACAGAAGGTAGATCACGATCGTGCGATGGCACGACCATATAGCTTTGTGGCCCGATGTCAAGAACAACATCCTCAAGGGCCGCTGGATCGCTGGAGCTCTGTCGCGGATGGAGCAGCTCGATGCTGTCACTCGTTTGACGTGAATGTCGCCTGTTTGGCGGCTCGGGCTCGGAGAATGCATGGAAATAGCCCAGACGTCGTGATCGGTTGTCTCGTTTCTGCATGCGCAGGCGATACATGTAGCGAGTCACGATCAGCATTCCATCTTGATATTAAATTAAGGGTCAGCGCTATAAAGATGCGAGGACGGCAGCACGAACAAAATTCTAACAGTAACAGTGCGGCAACAATCGCTATGAACACATATGTTGAAACTTTCATGAGGCCGGAGCAACTCGACTCCAATGAAGTATTCACGAATATTTCTGAACAGTAGTCGACAAGCTGTTGGCGATTACTTTCACGCACGGTCACGAGGAAGTACACGCCGACGATGATATTCAGGACGAAATGGACGTAGAGGAAATACGCGTAGATCATGACAAACGACTGTTTGCGCGCCACGACGCCAATAAAGCTGCCAAACGAAGCCAGGTAAGTGCCTGAGCGGACGAGGACTGTGAGAAGGGCGTACCCGACCGTGGACGCGAGAAATAAGAGGGTTTGGACGACACCGGTCAAGATAAAAGCGACGCGTTCGTTTGCAGAGAGCTGGTACGAATCTGGAGCATTCTAGGGTCGGTCGAGAAAGAAAGGGAGATAGGGTAGACACATACGAGATAGCTCGAACCATATGATGATGGATATGGCCCCAGAAAGAAGGAACGTGAGTATAGACATGAGCACGAATCCTGCACGAACTGGAATGCAGCAACAAAACGAGCTGGAACGGAACAGCCATATTCTGAAGTTGTTGAGCATGAAGAATAAAAACTTTGCAAGGCGGCTGAGCCCGCAGAGTGTGAGGGGGAGGGGTCACTATGGCGATGCCTTCCGCATCGCCGCATACGACGTCGGGCGCTCCATCGGTCTAACTATAATAAGATCGACCAGAGTTTCAACACTGCCAACAGAATGAACGATGCCATGGACGTCGACGAGCAAGAACCTGCTCAACAACAACCACGACGTCCACCGAGCCCAGGCCTTCTTCCTCGTGCCCAGTCAGAGCCCTTTCAACAATCAGACCAGCTCACCGTTGGTTATGTCTTTTCATCGGACATGCTTCTGCATGTTTCACAACACGGTCATCCAGAGCAACCTGGCCGTATCACCAGGATATTCGACACCCTTCGAGGCGCGAGATTGATCTCGAAAATGAAGCAGATCCCTATTCGTCTTGTACATCGCAACGAGGCACTCCTTGTACATACTGAGGAGCATTGGGACAAGGTGCTCGCAATCCAATGTGAGTACTACAACCGCGCTCAGTTTTCACCTTCAACCCTACGCGAAACCCCAATGCTTACAATGCGAGCCTGTCCATCCCTCCAGCAATGACTGCGCAGGACATTTCTGACTCGGAGAGTTACTACGAGTCCCTGTCTCTCTACGTCATGAGTGGAACTACTCGCGCCGCCAAGCTGAGCTGTGGTGGTGTCATCGAAGCATGTTTAGAAATCGCTCGGGGCCATCTCAACAAAGCGTTTGCTATCGTGCGACCTCCAGGCCATCATGCTGAACCTGACGAGCACATGGGTTTTTGTTTCTTTAACAACGTGGCCGTCGCGGCTAAGGTCGTTCAACTGTGTACGCCAATCAATCGAATATTAATATTGGACTGGTGAGTCGCCCGGTTATTTGCTATGCACGGCATACTTGACACCCAGCACTAGGGATGTGCATCATGGTAAATTTTTCCATCATGTCTTGCTCTGAACGGCTCACTTTGACTAGGTAACGGTACGCAGCGTGCCTTCAATGACGATCCGACCGTATTGTACATCTCCATACATCGCTATGAGCGCGGTCAGTTTTACCCTTGTGGTCCGTTTGGCGGTTTGGAGTCCTGCGGGGAACCACCAGGTCTTGGCTAGTATGTCCATGCAATTCGGCCCAAAGAATGCTTCTAACAGACAATAGTTCTGTCAACATTCCGTGGCCCACAAAAGGCATGACGGATGCCGATTATATCCACGCCTTCCAGCAAATTGTGATGCCAATTGCGCTAGAGTTTGCGCCTGAGCTGGTGATTGGTGCGTTTTGAAAAGCTCCCTCTGTCCTGCACGTTTATCTACCACCATAGTCTCTGCCGGGTTTGACGCAGCAGACGGCGACGACTTGGGCGAATGCCACGTGACACCTACTGGGTACGCACACATGACTCATATGCTAGCAAGTCTGGCCGGCGGTAAAATGGTTGTCGCTTTGGAGGTGTGCTAGTAACCAGTATTTCCGGGTGGTCTCCTGACGATCTGCCTCTTGCATTGTACTCCAAGGGTGGCTACAACCTTGATTCGATATCAAACTCTGCCCTAGCGGTTGTCCGCGTTTTACTTGGAGATGCACCCCCTGAATTGCCTCCAATGATGGCGTCTGAAGCTGGTACAGAAACCGTCTGGCAAGTGGCGTTGGAACAAAGTAAGTACTGGAAGAGCATCAATCCGAAAGCCTGTGAACCCCGCGAAGGTACATTGCATTATGCTCCCACGATTATATGATGCTTCTACCCTTCGTGCAGAAATGGACGAGATCACTTTTTCAATACCCGAGATTCTCAAGGGGCATAGACAGCACTTTTTATATTCGCAGTATCAAATGTTGCAGGTGCCGCTGATGCCCGCCTATGAAGAACGCTACGGTTCACAGGTGATGTGCACGTGTGTACTTGTCTTCTGAAAGGTTCGCGTGATAACGCTGTTTTAGGGGCGACTTGCTTGAGAACAAGACGGTTGTCATGTTTGTTCACGAATTGTCTGTGCTTTTCGTCTTTTGTCGTATCTCGCTAAGTCTGGTTATCAGCGGAAACCTTCGCGTAGAATTGGACGGTAGTCCCATGTGTAACGTCAACATGGAGCATTCGTATCTCGTACGTCTCCGCTCCTTTCAGGTGTGCTACCATGACCAATGTCTCTCATAGATTGATTTTTCAAAGGAACTCATTGCTTGGGTAAAGAATGAAAACTATGCACTCGTAGACGTCAATCTCTTTCCTAAACCATTTTCGGCTACGGCATTACCTACACTACTGGTGCGATCCTTTATGAGGTGCTGTGCCCTTTACTGAGCTCGCCATTCTAAGCGCCCGAAAGCCGCAGAGAATCCAGCAAGAGATCTCTTAATGTACATCTGGGACAACTATGTTCAGTAAGCAACCAACCCGTTCCCGTCGTTTATTTTGACGTGTATTTTCCCTACCACAAAGATTGTCAAGCGCTACGTCCATTATTCTGATTGGTCACGGTCTGGGGTGCCAGGCTTTGATGGATACGATCAGTGTCAGACGTAGGTTGTGAATATCCGGCCATCGCAGCTATCTGAGGGAGACGTGATAGGGGCCAATATGATTAAATATGTCAACCTCGTAGTCCAAGTCGTCGGAACCGGCAAAATACCCTTGATACCCAAAGACTCTGAGAGCCTCCGGTTGTGGTACTCGAAGGTACTGTTTTCTGCTTTCGTCGTCCTCAAATATTGACTCTCCAAAAAGAATTCTATAGTTATCGTACACCCTCAGCACTCGGCCTTTGCTCCAGACAGCAGGATTCTCAAACGACATGGGCGGGTCTTGCAAATCGGTACTTTAAATCCCTTTCTTTACCTGATCTTTCTGCCGAACATGCTTTCACAGAGGAAGTGAAACCAATCAAGACTATTATGAAAGCACTTCCATTGATACGCGAGCATGTACAACAGCTGGGCAGATCCAAAACATAGCTCACCTCTGATGGACATTTCCTCCATTCTCCACCGTATTAGCCATGTATTATTATTCCCACTTTGATAGTAGTGGTGTTGAGGTGCTCATACCCATTCCACGGAGCGCCTCCGCGGAGAGATTATTCCTACGACTCGACTTTCTGGATCTAGAATCGTGCCACCGACAGTAGCGATCAGCTCTCCCGATGAAGAGGCGGTGGACTCGACACCGAGTAGATATTCCAAGTTGGTTGATACGAGTGCGAGAGCCTCGGACTTCGAGATTCGATTGTTACTTTCCAAAGCGGCCTATAGGAAATGAGCGGCTAAATAGGAAAAAGCTGGGGGACCAACCCATGCAGCATCAAACCGGGTGTTTCGGGCGCTCCACTGCTCCAGAATACCAATGCCAACCTTGACACCGTGTGCAAGCAGCATAGTGATCGCGGTGTCTTGCGTCAGTGGCGGACCAGGGAGTCTGAGAGAAATCCCATTAGTTGGCCGCATCAAACTGATAAAGAACATACACCCTCTTCATCTCCCACGTCGCGGGGAATGTTCTAGATGGTATCAAGATTACCCCGACCTTCGCCTCACCGAGATGTTCAGCCAGTAGGTGGGCTTCAGCAGCGCCGGCCACGACAAGCCTGAGCTCAACATTTTTACTGGTTTCAACCTCCTTTTTAAGGTTGATCAACGATGCGATAATGTCAGCACTTTGCGCTTGTACAACTAGCGAAATTTCTCCCTTTGACCCATTCAGATGAAGCGATTAAAACCAAGAATTACTTCGAAGCAGCTTACCTTGGCAGCACGGTAAAACGGTGATCCGCTGGGGGAATCCAGTAACAAGTGACGCAATGCGGCGATCTGACTGCTCACGCTAGGGAAGAATGATCCCGAATGACCAATATTGACGTGCAAAGCAGTTCTATCCTGAATGACAGCACCCTCTTGCAATGCATGTGCTGCACCGGTTGAAAAGGCAGTGCTTATCCCAGCAACGAAACCGTAAGATGTCGGAGGAGTGATTGCCGAGGTCACGCCCGCGTGGTAGGCGAGTCTGATCACAAAAGCCTCAGCATAAAGCATATCATCGAAGATTGGGTACCAACAGGGTGTCGCGACCTCCAAATTGCAAGCCATCGACTGCCGAAATGACCTCGTTTCCAACGAGAAGTTTTGGGATGTCATGCGATAAAGGGTCGAGCACTGCGCCGTCAAGTGTAGACTGTTCAGCTTGGATCTCTTCCAGACCAAGGGGTGAACCATACGATACCAATCCGGGGCTGAGAAGGTGTGTGAGGTGTTGTAATTGGAGGATTAGAAAACCTACCAGATCGTGCCACCTTGAAGGTCAAAGGTTTCGAAGGTTTGATCCAGGGAAGCCAGGCAAACTTGTTGTGACCCAATGCATGAAATTTCTCCCTTTCGTGCCACAACTACTCCTGGCCCATACTCACGAGCACTAAATACCTCTTGGATATTAGGCCAACTCCTTTGATATACACTGCTGACGTTAGTAAATACGACAGTTTCTGTCTCGGCAAGACTCGGCATTAAAGGTGGAAGCCCCTGGTATTCAACGGCTGCTTTGGTCTCCTTTCCAAAATTAGGTGTAGATGGGAGGGACTGAAATGTGAACGGTTTCTCCACAACGTAAGGTCTCTCAAGCTGAGCAACACCATCAATCCAGACTTGCTTGGGAGTTGCACCCAGAGCCAACGGGTGGCTATCCCAGATCACAACGTCTGGGAATAGTAGAATCAATACAATATTTTAGTTTGCTTCACGAGCTCACCTGCATCATATCCTGGGCACAAAACAATTTAGTGTAATTCATAGGCTGAATATCTGCACGCACCTTCACGGATAAAGCCGATGCGATGATCTAAACCAAGGACTCTTGCTGGAGTAGAAGTAACCGCGGAGAGCGCAAGATTAGCCGGTAGACCGTAGTAGTAGGCTTGTTGTGCCTCAAAAAGCAAAAACCGAGAGTTTAACACAGGATGGTCACTCTAAAACATACATCAATCCCAAGCCGAGAAAGCGAACGACCAGCCTGCGGCACCTTCATCACGACATCTATGCCGTTCTCAGCCAAGATGCGTGGTGCAAACTCAGAGCCCCGGTAAGCTTCTCGTTTATACCTAGCATTGGTCGCAAACAAAGCAACGGCCGGTGTATTGTCTGCACAATATTCTAAGGTTAAGAGTAGCACAAAAATGGAAACAACATACTGTACGCTTTTTTCAAAGTCCCGGAAACCAAATAAGCCTCGTGTGCATGGTGGAAAGCAGCGAGAGGAAACTTGAACTCGTTCGTTAGCTGGTGACAAATTTATTGATCTCTTGCGTCCGATTTGACATGAAACATACTCTAACAAAATCATCAAGGTCGACCGCCTCGTAACAGTGCGTATGAACCTAGGAGAGCCAAGTTAGCAGGAACTAAGAGGGCTGTGCAGCGACGAGCCTTGACGCGACCTCTAAGAACATCTACTAATGCCTCCCACTGAAGGTCTTCAGGGAAATCACCAAGGCCATCCCAGTCACCAGCCAAGGCTTTCGTGCAGTATGCATCCTGGCTTTCTTTGATCTTGCGGGCTGTATTGTAACTGGTAGGAGTATTGTGTCACAAAATACGGCTAGTAATTCATACAGCCCTTACGCTTGGCGGAACGCCCAGATGGTATCCATGCGAGTATTGCCGTATACATTGCCTACGAGGAGATCGTAAGATTTTCTTAGCCATCGGAGAAGATCACGCACTGGGATTTTCTCCTGTGCCGTTTTGAACCGATCAATAATCAGGGTGTTACGTATCATATGAGATGCGCACCACAGGCATGTCTGTGGGTAGAAGATAAGGGGGGTGTCAAGTGTGCCATAAGATATTCTTACTTCATCTGCCTCCAGCGTGGTGGTAGAGAGGGATCGACACGCGTGTCATTGATAGTATAAGGAGGTTCGAGCAACATCGACGAGGGGGACCGCTCCTTGGTGGGGCGTGGTTTGATAACAAAGGCTTGTCCTCCTATGTTTCGAGTAAGTCAATAATTTACAAAGTAAGCTGAGAACCGCGCCAATTGCGTTCGCTGAGCCAGGTAGAATATTGGCAGTTGTGACGCCACCAGATATAGCCAGCTGATATGCGTCATCGTGCGTATTAAGCCCATCCAGGCTCCGCATCCACGGTAAAATTGGCCCTGAACTATATTAGCTAGATAGCGATAGAACTAAAGAAAATTGAATAACCTTTCATCGAATTCGTGTCATCTGCCCCAGCAAGTTCGGGGACGCTGTCAACCCCAAGATGAGAATGCATATCGACTATCCTGCGACAGACAGATATCAAAACGAAACATTTGGCAGACGCAAGAGATTACCCTGGGGTTACCCAACTACCACCCACATTGATCGTGACAAGATCCTGATACTCTGCCAAATTCTCTTCTGAGGCATCTCCCACAAATTTTATGATGCCCTTGTCCAGCAGAATATCTGCACCATGAATCTCATACCGGAGAGAATCTCCGGTCCATACCGAGGCATTCATGAGCAATGTCGCGCGTGTACCACCGACGAAACGGTCAGATTGGGTCCTCCGCGCAAAGTCAGGAGGTGGTCCAGGCTGTACATGAAGCATAGCGCATTTCTGTAACGTTTCTTCGGCATGTGTGGGTAACTTGACAGAGTTGTTGGCTACGAGTGAGTAGCGCGAAGCAGACCATATCCAGACGACAGTAGCGGCAACACAGAGGGCAATAACGCGCGTCAACCGAGTCTGGGGTTTCTCGACCGCTCTGAGAGAGCCACGATGGAATAAACCCTTATCCATGACTTGGAGAAGGCGAGACGAGACAAGCGACTGCCGTCGAGTCGAGCTACTTAAATATATAGTGCGATATTCAGCACTGCCACAACTCGGGTTGGATGAGAAATGACCAGTCAAAAGCCGCCCGTCGTGCAACCCAGTGCCGGAAAGAACATCATCGTCAATCCAAACCAGGTCAGCTTCAGCCTTATTTTACCCAGAGTTCGACTCACTGGCGTCACTCGAGCGCTTGAACCCAGTTCTAGAATGCATCCGCAACGTGGGCAAAGAATTTGGTGACATTGTCCCCGACTTCCAGGTTGGTCGTACGAGTTGCATACTGTTTCTCAGGTCTGCTTCTTCTCATTACGCTCACGTTCTTTTCTGACCCACCAGTCAGCCTGAGGTACCACCGGCTTCATCCTGAGTACATACACACCCGAATCGAGAAGCTTGGACAATCCTACAACCTTAGGATCCTCCTTATCATGTGTGACGTCGTAAGCTGGTCGCGTTCGGCTTCCTGGCTTCCTATCCACGTCACTCCCAGACTGAACACCAAGAACTGATCAGGGAGCTCACCAAAGTAAAACGCTGTCCCCCTCTAGAAATTTGCCACAGACAATGTCCGCAGGTGTGTTTGATAAACAATCTCACGATCATTGTGGCATGGAGGTACGCCCATGCCTCGTGCAATCATTTACGCTGACCTCGCCCTCGCAAGTAACGACGAAGCCGGTCAATACATTGCGACGTTCAAACAATTCGAACATAAGCCACCAGACCTCATCAAGGAGCGCGTCGACAAAGATTATGATTCTCAACTGCGCTCTGCGCTCACCAGCATCAACAAAGTTAACAAAACGGATGTTGAAACACTCCGCACGTCTCTTGGTGTATGTCCCGCGTCAGGATCCTTCGTCGGTGACTTCATTCCGTGAACAGAGTTTTGCAGACATCAGCTGGGCGTCCTCTGACAGACTGCAAACATTACCTGGGTTCGGCCAGGTCAAGGTGAGAAGGATAAAGGATGCGTTCGAGAAGCCGTTTCGCAACCAATCTACGAGCGCTGCCTTCTCACTCGGCAGCCAAATGCCACCCGCCCCGCCCCACAGTCCGGTTTCTCTGACAGACGAAGTATCACTTATAGACGCGAATGGAAAGGAGAAGGAGAAGGTGGTATTTTCGCCATCTTCACCTGCAGGGCACCAGCTCCGCGATCCGAGCCCTGTGTGGGATATAGAGCTTGATCTTATTTAACCTGTAGATACGCAGATGCGTTGTTTAGATGGCTTTATCTGCAGTTCGCTCAAGAACGAAGTTTTGACGAGAAGCCTGAACACGCCCACAAATTCTTGCGGAACGGATGATTACTACTAGAGCATTAAATGTAGGTACATATATTACGAGGGACGACTGCAAGAGAGTGGGTGCAACGAGCATGAACAAAATGCAATGACGGAATGAGCAATGATTTGCATATTAGTATGAATCCATAGGGAAGAGGAGAGGCTAGTCTGCGACCGCCATTTGATTCATGGGCGTTGTGGGGAAAAGTAGGCCTTGAGGGTGGATGCTCTTTGGCGGCGCACGCGGGTACTTATGAGTGCCATACGCTCGTAGTTGATACGCATCGCTAGACGCTGTATTTCGGCTTTTGTTCTCGATCGATCAAGATGAGCGGCCCGGGTGTCGACTATGATAGCCGTCAATTCAATCTTTGTGCGCCTCTCTAAAATACAGTGCGTACTCACCAATTTTACCCTGCAAAACCTCCAGGACGCTGCGAAGGAGCTCGAGGGGCACCAGTGGTTTCTTGGGCTTGCCTGGACTTCCTTGGATAAAGTTGTTGCTCCTGGACTTGGCCGTTGAACGCTCCTCCTCGACGTACGGCGTAATATCAATGAGAGCAACAGATAAAATATTAACGTAATGTCTAAGCTCTTCATAATCTGTCGATTCATTAGTGACGTCGAATGGCTTGCAGAATCCGACGTCAGGAGAGACCGATAATACGAGCGGCTCGAGTGGAGGTGGATCGTGCTGAACAATGTTTTAGTTGTTTGTGGCTAGCTGGATGTGTAAAAAGAAAACCTACGCTCACAGCAATAGGGACAGAAACAAGGAGGTAGTAGGCTAGGTGCTGTGCAATACGCCTCGTGCAATCGCTCCCACTTGCGAAGAACGAAACCAACTGAGACTTGCTGATAGGGGCCAGTTGTTTGGCAAAGTTAAGGATCTTTTCGACGGTATCGTAAGGCTGATGCATTCCTAATCAGAGTGACGTTCAGAGGACATGATACGCCGCACCAGGCAATCCGTTGTGCAACAATTGCAAATGACGTTCAGCGTGGCGATTAGTTGCGAATGGAGTTCGTTTGGTGTCGATGAATCAAGCCCCACAACGACGAGACTTAACACCACATTTCCAATGTCGTGTGAATCGAAAGCACCAGATCTGAAATGTATTCCGTGAGAAGTGTTGTTCGGGCCTCCGAAGATTCTACCGACAAGCCTGCAGTTTTCAGGATGGCAAGGAGCCTCTTCAATGCTCTATGGAAAGTTTCATAGGAAATGTGGTTCTTCTGGGCACGTTCTGTAATTAATCCAAGTCCCTCGAGGACTGAGGGGTCTGCACCTAACCAAACCAATGCAGACAGGACAGCAGTAGCTGGTATTTTTAATCGGGGTTGGCCCATTGCCCACAAACTACGGAGAGCAATACAAATAGCATCGGATACCTGAGAAGTGGCAAAAAGGGCTATCAACATGATGAGCAACAATGAAGTCAGGCATGGGAAAAAAACGTACTTATATCCAGGAGTTGCGGTATGTTTGACAACAGAATTTCACTAGGAACAGTTCCAAGCATGCCGGCACGGAGAATTAGGTCCAATAATGAATCATCTAAGAAAGGGATGTTAACCGTACATCCATATGGCACTTGGAGGGCACATACTGCCGTTTCTAAGTGCATCATCTAAGCGATCAAGAATAGGATGGCCTGTTAGATGCACAGTTGACGTGGAATCAATATCCATATCTTCGTCCGAGTGCCGTATCCACAGCGAAACGCCTGGAGTCGCCATCTGGTCCACATTCCGTGCCTTTGCTTTTCCTTTACTGTCTTGATCCCCAGAAAGTATCTTGTTGACAGCTTCACCAGCCGCGGTGCCCAAGATTTTGGACGCACGATCCCCGATAGGGTAGTCTTCCACATCACTGAGGCTGTTTGCGCTGGCAGACCGGCGAGAATCATAAACAGCTTTCCAGGCTGCTTGTTCGTCCGAGAGGCGTGGTTGATCTATGAGTTCACTGCTGGAGCCAATTGATGCCTCACAAGAATCTTGCCTGATAGCTTCTTCGGCGAGACGGAGAGCGGCAAAACCAGTGCCGCGCTTGTCTTGCAACTGCTTCTCGCGCAAAAGAGCCTGCAAAGGGTTCATTGCTTTTGATTTCTTGGGATTTGAGGACAGAGTTTTCGTGACGCTGTCGGATATTCTTACAGGCAGACGAGGTGCTGGTGCCCGTTTACGCGCAGACACCCGTGCTGGTGGCGGTAGAGGTGAGCCGGGATCGGGAGTTCTTTGATCAATGGTCGCGCCATTAAAAGTCGAGGGCACACTCGACAATGGAGATGAAAACAAGTCATTCCCGGTTCGTGGCACAGGACTAATAGCAAAAAACAATGGGACTCAAAAGCTTGACTCACCAGAACCCGGAATACTTACCTTCTGCCCCTTGCGTTACGGATCAAAGGAAGCTCATCTACGAGATCATCGTCATCGCTGTCTTCAAGTTCACGATATGAAAGATGTCGATCGTCATCACCGGGTTGGTTAGCAGCAATTCTGGCTTTGATTGCTGCAATAAGCTTGGCAGTCTTGGTGTCTGAATTAATCGGTACTGGAGTAGGGGGAAGCGGGGGCAACTCGTTTGTATCTGGTGAAGAAGGGAGGGACAAAGAAGTAACGATAGGTGTCTGAAGAGCAGTGCTGCTACCAGACGCTGCCACAGAACAAATAAGGGCATCATCAGGCGCGGAGGAGTTCACAGCATGGGCAAACGGTGAATCATGAGTATTGAATGGATCCACTACCATGAAATCTTCGCATGCGTATGGCAAAGATGGATCAGGGGAGCCTAGTGTCCTCCGTCTCCATGTGTGGACGCTTTCTACAACACTTCCAAGTCCACGTGGCTTTGAGTTTGGGAGAGCGAGCTCTTCTTCGTCAGACTGACTGCTGTAGACAACCTCGTAACTGGAATCCGAAGGAGATGCTACCGAAGTGTGCATTCGTGTTGATGTTTGCCCCTGAGCCAACGAGTTACGAGAGGAAGAATGCGGCGTAATGTAGACAACGGCTCGCGGATGCTCAGAACCTACCGTCTTTCTCGCAGACTTTAGCTTGACAGGAGAAGGGAGAAGGGATGGACTGGGATGGACATTATCGGGTGAACGGGCACGCTTGCGCGACACTATCCTCGATGAACTTCGCTCCTCGGGATGAGCGCCTGGAAGGAATAAGTATAGAAGAGGCAGGCAGAAATGTAGGTTCACTTGTCATTATGGGGGACTCAGGATCCATGGTATCTTCGCGGGTTTGCGCTGCTGGCCTCTTCCGTGTCACAGGAGACATCTTCGAGGCTGCTGATCCCATGGAGTCAGAGGGCGCCGCCAACGCCGGAACAGAGGCAGAAGACCTCTGGGTAAAGAAATCAGTAAGCTTCATGTGTTTATCTCTCGAAGACTTTTTTGAAAGCATGTTGGTGAGTTCAAGGAGTGCGGCAAATCCAAGCAGTCGGCGGTCGGAATGAGCGCGTTTCTCTCGCACACGATGCGTGACGTGACAACGGGTTACGCGACGGGCGTCGTGACAACGACACTCTATTATTCCATCTTCCATCCATCCAATTGAATCAGAAAAGTTGAAGTACTCACGATTTGCGTCTATCAAGCGTTTGAGTAGTTCACAGGGTCACAGAGAGATGGTGGCGCTGGCGACGACGACCTATCTCCCGGATCTCTTCATCTAGTACTAAGCGGCAATTGGATTGTTCCAGTCAAGATCCACGGTACTGTAGTTCCATGGCCGTGGATCTCTAGTCAAGGTGCAGGAACGTGGTCTCGAGGTTCTATATAGAATATGACAACACCACTGGAACGATACAACGCGGAATGAGGGGAAATGCTGCTAAGAGAAATAAATACACTGCGGTAAGAGTAACTTGACATTTAAACCGTCCGGGCGAACGAATGCAATAGCGATCTAATGCTATGTGGATGGGATGCCTTGAAAACAATTGTACTATGGGAAATGATGATGCACTTAACAAAATGTGATTTAAAATGCAATAGGTTCATGTTCATCGATAGTCGGATGTCTACTGTGTGATACTGATTGCGGGAAGTGTGGTGAAGGGGGATGCGAATACCGAGGTGATGATGCATTTGTCGACGAGTATTGCGATTGTGAGGACGGACGGGATTGTGAACCGGAAGATGGCTGCAAAGACCAACGACGAGGTAGAAGCGATCCGAGCGTCGTAGAGCCCGACTCCTCGGAGTAATTGCTATGTTCTTCAGAGACAGCCTCAGAGGAGCTGTCTGGATACGGCCGGTTAACGTTTGGATCTAAAGGGACATTTCGTTCAGGAGTAGGATTTCTAGGTCGGCCTGCCACATCTTGTTCATTGTCTCCCTTCTCCAAAGTCGATGGGTCAGAGGGCGGTGCTTTGGCCCGCCGAAACCTTGCGGGGACTTTTATCAAGCCCAGGTTAAGGATGGTATTGACGAACATGACAATGACGGCAACGGAGACGATGATGGCGGCAACAATGCCAATCACGACACGAGGAATGGCAGCAACATTAAAGTTCCGAACGAATGCAATCAGTAGACCTGTGCATATAACACGAGTGAGAGCCAGATATGTCGCCAGAATGTCAGCTCCCCTCGTCTTGTGAGGTTTTAGGAATAACAGATAGGCGAAGATTGCACACTCGACGACCAAGATAGAGATGACCTGCACCTCTCCATTCGCTTGTGCGAAGGCGGTAAACAAGGCTTTGACGAGAATCCCGACAAGGAATGGTATTGCTGCGAAATACCTCTCGGGGCGGTAAAGAGCGAATAGAGGGCCATACGCGGTGATGGTTCTAGGCTGCGTGTACAACGCATCAGGTGTGGCACGTCTTGCAAGGCGGATGAGACGAAAAACGCAGAAAATGAGGTAGCTAAATACTCCCAAAAAAAGCAGTACTGAAAGTAGGATTGATAGCCAGGAGTCTTCAAGTGTCCACTGGTAGAACGCGAAGATAACGACAGGAGTGAACGCAACCAGGCACTAATTCGAATGGATAAACGATTATTCCCAAGTTACGAAGCCAATCTACACTCACCAAGCGCAACAGCCACGCCCATGCGAACTCTGGAAAAAGTTCTCTCTGTCGTAGGAATTTCTTCCTTCCAGCAAGCACTAGAACACAGTAGTTTATCCCAAGAATCACCACCATGGTCGCCAAAAGCATCAACACCACGAGAAATATCGTCATAAATGCGTTTGCCATGGCAATCCCCATGTATTCGACATAGATGGGAATACCGGCCTGTAGGACATTGCTGGAGGATGCAGTAACAAGTTGGACGGCACCATCGCTATCTAACTCATGGATGCTGCGAGGAAAAATATGCGGTGCAGGGCTTGGTGTCATGAAGTTGCCAAGTGCACCCAGCGCCCGCTTTGCAAGAGCAACCTCAGCATTGTATGGGCTGAGTTGTCTGTTTACAAAGGCTACGGCCGAATCAGAGGTTGCGTCTGCCATGTTTCCTCCGGTAAGGTGACGCATGTTGTTAATAGAGAGCTGGATGGGGGAAGTGGCCGAAGCTGGGAATAGACCCAGTGCCCAAGAAAAGTTAGTTGCGAAGGCGATGTAAACTGACGAGTAATTAAGATCAAGAAGAGCTGTAGAGGCTGCCCACTGGAAGAGAAAGAACAGATCGAAGAACCGATGCGGTGCTAGAGCATCAGGCGATTGCGAATACCAAATGGCAGAAAGAAGCGCGAGGAGAGTTAGGGCACCTGTGGCCCACTCCACTGCCACCTGGTGGGCAGACCATCCATTAGACAAAGTTGCCTGAACACAAGCTTTCAGCTGGCCAGTAGTAACATCAGTAAGAGACAATTGTGCATAACTGCGGAATGTTAAAAAAGATAGAGGAATAGACTCTTGGGACTTACGCTTCAAGATCAGGGATCCTGAAGGCAATTCCGGGGATCTTGTCGGTTACACCCAGAGAAGAAGGAAGAACGATCGAGTCTGAACCAGTAAAGTTGTAGGTTGGCAACGGGCACAATGCACCATCGAACAAGGAACAAAGGTCAAGTGTGAAGTTAACGGGATGCATTCCATAGACGTTCAGCATGACGTTGGCCGAAACACTGACGTTAGGTTCCTGTGGGCAAAGGTGCATGGGATTCAAGCCAGGGAGAGGGCTGATAAAGAACGTACGACACTTGCTGCAGAAATGTTGAAGGACACAGAATTATTTTGCTGAAAGTAAGCAACATAGAATTGTTGGATAAGGAGAGCATCGGGTTCTGAGCAGTAAGTGACAGAAGATGTGACTGGCGAAGGAATGCGAGTCATTCAACGAGGTGTAGAGAGAGAAACTTCGACAGACTCACAGAGCGAATCGTCCCCAGCGAACACCTGAAGGGCGGAAAAGATAAAGAATAGGGGAACGACCAGTCGCATCCGGGCGACGAACATGGTTGGGGAGCTAGAAAGGCGATGATATGGGCCAGCTATCACGGGAATGAATTGAAACCATTCGGCGTATTATAACGGTTTGTTGAGCTGCATGTTAGAAGCGTGCTTGTTTCCATTCTCACCTACAATTTTATTGTTTTGGGCTGTGGTTACCAGTGGGCCGGTAACCGGACAGTCCTTTGTTCTCTAACACCGCTTGAGACGAGCTTCCTCCGAAGACTCGAAAGCGGTACAAAGGACTGAACTGGGGAAGGTCTGAGAAGTACGGCACTATGAGTGGACCTCTTTGACACTGGTCAGTGTTCAACACCGTGACGCCGCGTATCATTTGGCACCACTGGTTCGTCATTGCCATGCAGGCGTGGAGTGGCATGGACAGATGGCTGTGCCATTCCAGCGGACTATTTATTGCGCTACGGAAATCCGAAACGACATCGCCAAGCACGGTAGGGCGAGTTTCAAGTGTACGCTACGTCAAGTATACACAACGATCGTAGTTCCCACCCTGGTTCGCACCCCACCAGCTAGGGAAAAGATGCGCGGTTCCTCCCGCGCCTTGAACTGCAAAGGAAAGGATGAACACCATAACTTGTGTTCCCCCATCGAGAGCTGCCACAACTCTAAAATTGAGTACGTATGATAACTAGCTAGCGCAGCTTACCAGCTCCGATGATGTAGTTGTATCGGGCGAACCAACGGGGGTGACGGGTGCGCAACCACCATTGGGAAAGGAAGCCCACCGCAAAGTATGAGAGGATCGACGAGTTGATCCCCACGCAAAGCCATCCGATGAAGTACCTGCAACATTCTTCAGTGCCCAGAAGTGACCCGGATGTCGTAAGACATACGCGACAATTGGTGTGTAAATATAATCGAACCGCATTTTCGGCCAAAAACGGTGTGCGATCCAGAATGGAATGGGAACAAACAAACCAAGCACGTAAGCCCATGCTACCCACTGATACCTCTTTCCTGCGGAGAATAGCTCATGGCCGAGGCCACCCCATGCGACAGCTTGAGAGTTGTACTGCTGTGGCTGTTGACCGGACCAGATATTCGTCCCTTGAATTGATAAGAGAATTTCCCGTTGATTATCAATGATAGAATTCATCAGCACTGTGTGGACATGAGCGGTGAAACTAGTTTGAATAGGTCTCTCATATCCCTCACCATAGTTCAATACAGCACCAAGCAGGGTGCCCATTATCTGAGCCGTAAATGCAGCACGAGGGGGAAGTTTAGCGTCTGCCAACAATCAACATTCAATTCAAAAAAAAAAGGAGAGAACTACATTGAGCAATTTTGAGATCCCGGAGTAGCAATGATGCTTGTGTCACGGTATCTGCGAAACGCACTTCAGCCTACCTAGTCTTTGATAAGGTTATGCATCCTACTATAGCTATAAAGCACGAAGTACATATTCGCCATCGGCTTTCCGGGATGTATGAATCCCCCAATCATTTGTACAAACCTTTTTTCAGTTAGCATCGTGCCCATAATTTGGATGAAGGCATCGCCTACGGTTGGATAATGAAGGCTATACCAGTGATGGCAAAAAGTGCTCCAAAGAAGAGGATGGACACTATGGCCAGGAGTATTGCAATTAAAAAGCCCCACCTGTTAACCGATCGTTCTATGACCACACATTAAGGTCATAAATATCACTTACCAAGGCAATGTGGAATCAGTTTTGTAAATAACCACCAAGGCAACAACGAAGGAGAGCAGGAATGTCACGAAATACCAGCTATTAGGTGCATCGGGATACTGTTTGTTTTGTTTGTCAGACTCGCTTTCTGACAACCCGTACCCGACTTACTTTGAGCATCTCCAAGTAGTGAGGGTCAACCTCCTGGACCTTTCTTTCATCCCTCATGCCATTATCCTGCCAAAATCTCCAGTTGAACGTCCTCCATGATTCCTTGAGAGTAGAAAGGTTCGCCCAACTCCATGCAGAACGAAGATCGTCCATGTTCCAAAGAAGGAGATGCGCGAACGTCGCAGCAAGTCCCAAATTTGAGGTTAACAGATAAACCACCCATGTGGATGCGAACCAAGGAAGACCCTGTTCAGCGAGCAAAGTGGGGTCCACCTCGTAGTTTGAATTAAGGATAAGCGTTTGATTGTACTCTGTGCCGTTCTCGTAGAAAAGTAGTTGGGACAGCTAACATATACGGAACAGTCAAAAAGTGTCAAATGGCTTGCTGAGTCAAACCTACGAATGGGAAGTTTTGCGCGTTCCATATGTTCCTGTAGTACACTGCAGCAAAAACGACCCTAATCCGGTTTAGTGAACATGTAGCAAAGATCACTAAAACTAGCTCACATGCAGAGTATGTAACCAATGAAGTTGGATACCTGAATGGAAGTAAGGCCTGTGAGAATAAATCAGCGAATCAAGGCTTACTTGTGCTTTGAGAGGAATGGTCATTGGGTTTATACCGCCCGAAATATACTGGGAAAACAGTTGGTTACATAATAGATGAGCTGGGTAGTACGCACCTGCCAGTCGAAGCAGATAGATAACAATCCCAGACCCTCATTACCGTTACTGCCACCGAAAATACGAGAAAATGCAGGACTGTTCGGGTTTGCCAAGCAGAAGACAGAGAAGCCGGTCAGCAGCGGGAATATCCACTCAGGGAAGAGCTCCCAAACGAATATCCTATCCACCACTCAGCCTAAATACCGCACGTAGAGTCTATCAGCAGACAACTTACAAGATAAATACGAAATAAAACATCCGTAGCTTTCTCTTTGCTGCCTGACCACCTTCATACAGAGCATCGAACATAGAGATGAGGGGAAGCACTATAGGATACAGCATTTTGGACGGGTAGAGCAGAATGGCTGCACAGGAGAGTGAATCAGACGTCCATATCGAATTTTTTGGATGATACATACAGCGCATCATTCCTCCGATTCCATAACCCAGTAGTTGACTCGAAAAAAGGAGAAAAATTGAAGAACCAGCATTGGGATTGATGTTATAATACAGACGTTGCACTGCGAGGACCTCTGTGCCGAGGGCGGAGTTTGCTGCAGCGCTGGCCATGATGATAATAAATGCATTCTCTTTCTTGTTGAAAGGTCCCTATTGATTACATTTGAGGTCAGTCGACGAAGCCGCACATGATGAGTAACTTACGGGGTTCAGCCACCTGAAATAGCCGAAGCGAGGAATAAAGGTTTCCATGAATATTCCCAATAAGTACGACACGACGGCAAGAAACATTAGAGAGACGAGCACGGTTTGCTGAAAGTGACGATAAAAAGGATGTGAAAGCATTAAGGGAGAGGGCTAACTGGTTTGAAGTAATAAATCTCGGCTGTTGAAGGTCACTAGAGGCACCTGCGCAAATATTGTAACACGCACCGAGGACGCCGCCAAAGGTAGAAAGACCAATGCCAATGATGAAAGCACGAAGGGTCCAGGGATTCAAACTCGGGTCATCAGAAATAGATATGACATGGGTTGCGATGTCGCGTTCGTCCTTTAGGACAATATTGTCGGTACTGTCCACTTCCGTATTGGCAGCTTCGGGATCGTGCTTCTCTTGCAAGTGCTTTGAGTCATGGTCGCTTGCTGTTTCTTTACCACCGGAGCCATATTGCCCAAGAGCGTCGGCGGGCTGAGCCATGCTGAAAGTGGGCAACTGCTGAAGAAAGGAAGAATGATGCCACGACCCTGGGCCTTAAATTGCCCTCGCCAACAGACCAAAGGGCCCGAGCTACTTATCTGCGATCAAAACACATGTGGAACACTGTCGAAAATTAACAGGTCGTTACCGAATAATCCCATTAGCGGTCAGACGGCATCAACGGCCCACACGTACATGTATCAAGTTGAGAGCCCCGCGCTCACATGGTCCGAAACGATCACGTATTTTGCGGCAAAAATTTCCCATGGTCAAGTCGCCAGGACTACAATAGAATAAATCTGGATATCATAATGCGGCCACATGGTACGAAAGAAACACCTCATGAAGTAGCCGAACGTCCGCACCAGGGGCGCCCTGCATTGCACTCCGTTTCCCACCTCACAAGAGCATCTTCGTCCCATACCTTATCGGACACGTCGTTAGGTTCCTTCAGAAACCTTTTCCCTCGAAATTCAGGTGGTAAATAATCATTTTGCACAGGGTGGCTGGAAACCATCAGGTACTATCAGTTCGAATTTAAGTAGGCACTCACACATATCGCGGATTGTATCTGTATCCTTCGGAATACCCAAGCTCCTTCATGAACCCCGTGGGCGCATTCCGCATCGCCATCGGGACAGGTGCAGTAACATCCGCTCTTGCCGCTATCTCGGCTGCTTTATAAGCCTCATAGGCACGCGTACTCTTCGGAGCTTCAGACAGATAAGTCACAAGATGGGCAAGGTTGATGCGACATTCTGGCATTCCAATCTGTTGACAGGCGTGCAGGGCCGCCATCGCCTGACGATTTCTAAAATGTCATCAACAATTCTTGTTACAGGAGAATTGACACACCAAAGGCAATGCATGATTATCAGCAAGCCCGATATCCTCGCTTGCACAAACAACCAGCCTTCGGGCAATATACAAAGGATCCTCCCCAGCAGTCAACATACGGGCTAGCCAGTACATTGCTGCATCACCTTGACTGCCGCGCACTGACTTGTGAAGGGCAGAAATCATGTCATAATGATTTTCACCTGTCCGATCATACGAGCAAGACACTGATTGACGCAACGAAGCAAGCAATTCCTCTTCTTGAATACTGTCCTTGGACGAAAATACGAGTTCCAACAAAGAGAGCGCTGTTCGCGCATCACCAGCGGCTAGAGATATGAGCGATGCAATAATGCGAGGTGTCAACCGTGGAAGCGCATTTCTGTTCAACTCTTGAGCCAAAGAAGACTCGCCAAATCCCTGAGGGCTGATTGGCTGCTGCAAGGCCGAAGACACAGCAATCTCGTTCGTGGAAAAGAAACGCTCCACTGCACGAGAGATTATGGTCTCCATTTCTTCACCCGAGAGGCGTTCCAACGTGAATACCCTGGGATGGGAGTCAGGTATTACAGATAAAGGGAAATGCCCACGGACCGACAACGACTCATCAGGGCTCCCGTTAATTTGAAGGATGGGTTCTCTGTTGTCGCACCTATCAACTTCATTTCAAAGGATGAGTATCACCTGGGGTGCTGATACGTCAGCGGGTGAAGCACCTGTATCTGACCTTTCTCGATGTACGGTAGGAAGATATCCTCGAATTCACATGAGACCGACATGCATGGGAGGCGAAAAATGCATACTTGTTGAGATTTATTGAAACGATGTATTTCATCCAAAAACAACAAGGTTTTTCTGGGATGGATGTTGGTAGTCGATTAAAATGCTACGAGTCACTTACATACCTCCCTGTAAGTGCCAGAGAAGCTTTTGCTTCTTCAAAAACATTACGCACGTCACTGATCCCTGAGGAAGTGGCGCTCAGCTCTTTGAAAACACTATTTGACTCTTTAGCCAATAGTCTGGAAAGAGTTGTCTTCCCACAACTGTTTAGACATAAGTCGACAATCAAATTGCTGACTCATAGCGATACTCACCCAGGGGGTCCCCAGAGTATGATACTGCCCAGGTTCCCAGTATTCAGTAGGTTTCTCAACAGTAAATGAGGTCCAATCAAGTGTTTCTGTCCAACAAACTCATCGAGACATTGTGGCCGAAGCCTTTCTGCCAGAGGTGCACTAGTTTCGCATTGTCGCTGTCTTTGGTTTGCGCTAGGCATAAGGGATAAAGCCTCGATTTTTCGTCTCTTCTTTGAAGATCCTTCAGGGCTTGTACCAGAAGAAACAGTGGACAGGCTTGATGGTTTCAGGTTGCCTCCTAGGCTCTGAGAAAATATCGGGGCTAATTTTCCTTTTGGCCCCTCGTCTTTGGCTCGTGACTGGTCTGTAATAGCGGTACGCGTCAATTTGCATCCACTATCGAGGTGGTCATTGATATCACGCTCAAGAACTGAGCACGAACAGGCAGGGCTACGATTCAACACTGAATCACTGTCAGGGAAATTAGGTGATTGAAGATACCGACCAAATCACTGAAGCATTGAGTTGAGGTAAGTGAACGAACTTGCAGATGGCATGCAAAACCGTACCGGAAGACATACGATGAGTTATTAGAAACTAGGCAGAACGTGCTAGCTAGACGACAGAGAATGTTGACTCATGGCGCTGACTGCTTTCAAGTAGGGTCCACTCCACTGGGCTACCCGTTGCTGAGTCATGCATCATGGTCGGACTCAATCATGTAACTCAGAACAGCCATTAACAGTTCTCTTGTTTGAAGTACGAACATTGTTCGCCTCTGCATTTTAGCGGATGCAGCATCCCAAAGTTGGACAAGCCTGCTCAGGGGAACGAATAACAAGCAGACATGCAACAATCTAAACATTATCCAACACTAGTGCAAACGTTCCGCCCCAGCCGCTATAGGGGCTCTGCAACAATATGAGCTTGAGAAGTCTGGTGCGTGATGAGACTTGCCTTGGAGGATGGAATTGAGCTTGTTTACGCGGGATGACACGCTGAGGTCGATGGATTTATCACCAAAGTCAACGACAAGTCCCCCCAAGAGAGAAGGGTTGACCTGAATGAGGATGAGGAAATGGACGGGCAAGCACTCGAGCGCAAACCTTGTTGACCACTTTCAACGACTTTGCCTGTCGCGCCGTCTGGGACTGCCTGAGGATGGACTCGAGCTTGGCTGCGGCATCTTTTGGGAGTGGTGCGGGAGAAGTGACGACCACTTCCAGCTCTCCTTTGTATTTGGCGACAAGTTCATTGAAGCCCGTGATGACGCCCTGAGTCTCGTTCAGCCTGCCGTTCTCGGAGAGTACGGCAAAGAGATTTTTGGTGACATCGGAGACGGGCTCCTTCTTGGGGCCCTCTGCCTTTGCATAGAGTGCGGCCAGACCGGAAGCACGTTCCTTTGCGGAGAGGGTAGGATTTGAGACAAAAGCGCTCAGCTCGGGGGAATCGGCGATGGACTTGGAGATGACATTGAGTTCTGACTGGACCTTGCTAAGCACCTGAGGTGACTTTGCGAGTGCGGCTGAGTAGAGAGCGTTGGAGTACTTGAGCGCGATGGAGGACGCAGCACGCCGACCGTGTATGGATAGTGGGAGAGACGAGCGGATGGCGAGCATGATGACGGCGGGGAGGAAGAGGTCGGGTGAATGATTCCCACGAATTATTCTTTTTTTTCCGCTCTCTTTGCGATGGCATGCATCAATGGGACGCTACCCGTTGCGCCGCCAAACGAGACTCGTCCGTACTTTGTCCTCGTTACCGGCTTCGGTGTGAGTCCACCTTACCCTGTACTTGATTCATTTCATCCATCTTGCTCGCACCTGACCTCCACCGGGCCAGCCATTCTCCCGTTACCCCGTTAATCCCTCTTGGCTTGCCGTCCAACCTCTCCATAACATCGTCCTGCACGTGGACGTGCCAGCAGGCCAAGTACCCCACGGCGATCCCCAAATTTCCACCCCATCCATCCCACCCGCTCCACTGGTTACCGTCCACCGCGAGATCTGCATAACCGCCCTTAATCTCCCCGTCACATACAACGATGTGCTCTCCATCACACCAGGCCTCCATGCCCATCCCCCCATTCTCCCAGCAACTCAAAACGCCTTCCCTCCGCCCCCCCATGGCTATGATCTTGTCCTTCACGTAGGCGTAGCCGGTCGCGGTGCTCTGCGGATCGAACGAACCAGTCACAAATTCGGTTACAACATGAAGGATGCAAATGGCTGCCATGCTCCAATCGTCCGTGTGGCACGTGAAGAGCCTTTTCCCGCCGAGCGAATGGAAAGAGTGCGTTTAGGTTATGACATCGACGGCCCTATTGAAGGTGGAGAGCCTCCGAAACGTGGCTTCGGCAAAGGATACGAGCCATTTTCGGAAGAGTTGCATACCGATGTTGAAGTTGAAAAACTCGTAAACCATCTCAAGAAGTCCGGCGTCGAGGTGGGCTAATCGCTGTCTCTTCGTGAATACCTCATCTGTCGCCTTTCTTTGCAGCAAGTTTATTCTTCCCTGGACGCTGGTCACTACTTGTGCGACTTTGTCTACTATTGCTCCTTGGCGGAGTGTAGACGCTCTGTTCCAAAGAACGATAAACCATCAACCAAAGTATTATTTATTCATTGCCCCCCCGTAGATCAACCCCTGAGCACAGAAGAAGTCACGGAGGCACTCAAAGAGTCAATCATCTGGCTGTGTACTTCCCCAGCTTCGTGACGCTCGGGCTTTCTGGTTCCCAACAGGCAAGGGATGCAAGGGACTCTGTAGTAGAATATCTCGTGTTTTGCTGTGCTGGCTTGTACTTTTTTTATGCGTATTCTTGGGAGATTAGTCGGTTATCTTCGGCCGGTGTATTGGGTTTGGGTGTTTGCTTTGCTTATACATGGTCTCGGAAACAAATTTGTAGAACGATATAGTTATAAAAGGCGTACTGGCACACGTTGTGCTCTCAACGTTCAACTCCTCCCAAAGTAAGATGGCAACCAACATCGCCTTTCATGAGGGTACGCACTTCCGTGCTAGCTACTGTCAAAATTGTTAACAGTTGCCAGGCTCACTCGGCACCACCGAGCGATTCGATCTGCTCCAGCAAAAGGGTGTTACGGTTTGGCTAACAGGCCTGAGCGCAAGCGGAAAGGTCCGCCCAAATTCGGCATCCATCATGGACCGAGTCTAACCTCCTCCTTAGTCTACCATTGCTTGTGCTCTCGAACAGCATCTTTTGCATCAGCACAAGTTTTCCTATCGCCTCGATGGTGACAATATTCGCTTCGGATTGAACAAGGACCTCGGCTTTGACGAGAAATCCCGCAACGAAAACATCAGGCGAATCGGAGAGGTACGGAAACGTAGCAAGCCTCGCCTTATCTAATCTTATAGATCAAGTGCTTGCCAAGGTTTCAAAGTTATTTGCACACTCAGGCTGCATTACGATCACCGCTTTTATATCTCCTTACCGTGCAGACCGCGAACTAGCCCGTGAACTTCATCAAAAAGCTAATCTCTCCTTTGTCGAAGTCTTCGTCGATGCTCCCCTCGCCATTGCAGAGCAACGTGACCCCAAGGGCTTGTACAAGAAAGCCCGCGCTGGGGAAATTAAAGGTAAGCCATGTCCGTGTCCTCCGACACGTGTATCATCTACAAAAATTAGAATTCACTGGAATCTCCGCGCCATACGAGGCGCCAGAACACCCTGAAATTCATATCAGAACCGATCAATGCGACGTGAAGCAAGCTGTAGAGGACATTACGAGATACCTTAGCGCGCACGATTACATCTGAGGTCACCATAGATAGTCCGGATAGATATCAGGGCGTAGTTCATCAGGAAATGGCAGAGTATAGGAAAAACATCCATGAGTTCCAGTAGAGATCAGCTGATGGATGGAATATGGTGACCCAGAGACCATCGTCTTTCAGGAAAGTTCCGTGGCCAGAGCACGCCTAGGCTGATCAAGAACATGGCTTTCTGTGCTGCTACTAGTGTTGAAAGAGGCCTGTTCTGCGAGCGTTTCCTCCTGCTCTTCTGCTATCGCATCGCCACTCGATTGTTCTAGTATATTCGCAAAACCAAATTCAATGACAGATAGCCATCTTGTGAGATCATCAACTGTCTGAGCGAGGTGAGAATTTGTAACCTCATGGGATTCCATAAGGGAAACCAAATCAAGCGGCTGAATAGGCGGGCCAAGCGTGGATTCCACCGGAACCGACGTCATGGAAAGCGATGGGGCATGAGAGAACTTCGCAAAACCACTTCTCCCCCGCCAGTCAGCGCGTGGTGGCGTACTGCTTCTTGTGTTGGGAAGTGACACCGTTGATGTGTTCGCATCTGCACGGATACCGAGGGCATGCGAACCGAGCGGAGCCGGCGAAAAGATCCCATGGTGGAAGGGAGGAATGATGGTTGATGGGGAAGGGGGAAGCAAGTCGGTCATACCCATTTGGTGTTCAGATGTGAGGTGTGGCACCTAAAAAACTGTGAAGAACTGGACAGAGCGAACATGCTAACTGATACCTTTACTGCATCCTTTAGCCCCGGAAAGACCAAGCTCTTCGTTGAGTTAGTGCCATCGCTTCCTTTACTGGAAGCACTGCCACTTCTATCTCGTGAAGCAAAGGGCCTGACAGGAGGTACAAGGGGTGATGTTGGCGTGCTTTCCATAATGGCAACTGAGGCTTGGCGGATAAGACTGGGTTTCCTCACGAGAGGAATTCCAGAAGGGGGATTTTCACCTGGAGAAAAGTCGGTATCCGTTATGGTAGTAGATCGTGCTCTAGCAACTGGAGATGGACTTGTCGGGGGGAGGCAATGCGCAAGCATCGAAGAGGCATTGTCCTGTGAGTGACGAGGCTGATGACTTGGGAAAGAAAATGCATTGTATTTGGCTAACTGAGCGTCATCCACTCCCTCGGGGTGACTGACCTTCTTCGTACCGACAGGCTCGCGTGTGGGCGACGAAGAAAGAGGCTTAATTGTCTGTATGGCTGTTGGTAGAGGCGGAAGCAGTGGTTTCAAGGTACCATTTGATGCGGTATCATCGTCAAAGAGACCGCGCAGGGAGGTCGGTAGGCGGGTTGGCGCAGGGCGTACTGTCGGCGCCGTGGGAGGTGGATCAACAGAATCAGAGCGATCTACACCATCACCTTCATTTGATGCATTCATGAGCGAGCTGCGCCTCACGGTATCAAACTCCCAGAGGTCGTCTTCTTCTTCAACAATCCTTTGTAAGCTAGAGAAAATGAGTACGTTGCTCTCAAGGTCGTGAAAGGATCCTACTCTTTCTTTTCCTCGCCCTCCCAATCCAGAGGGCCCGCAAGACTGGCTCTAGACCCCCCGCTTTGAATCCACGCATCGTACTTGAGGATAAGCTCTCTCAATATAGAAACATTTACTTTCGAAGTGGATTTGATCCACTTTGTCTTTACGAGCTCATCCGCAGAAAGGCGCTAGTAGAAGCATTAGTATGATGATCGAATCAGGGTTTCTGGGCACGAACTTCGTTGGGAGACTCTCGAAGGCAATGGGATACAAAATCCCTCATGTCCTTGCTACCGTCTCCTTCGGCCAATCTGGGGGGTTTGACTTTAGAAATGAGCTGCATGACTTTGATGGCATCCCTCAAGTCCGAGTGTGGAGGGGCGCCTTTGACCATTTCATACACCACGATGCCCAAGCTCCAGATATCCGCCTTGCTGTCATAAATGGGCGTAGGCTGAGCAACCTCTGGAGCCATCCAGTTAGGAGTTCCCATGAGTGTATTTCGCTTGGACGTTGTTGTTGCAGATAATGCAGAGACGCCAAAGTCACAGATCATAACCTTGCCAGTTGCGGTGACGAGAATGTTAGCAGCCTTGATGTCTCGGTGAATGATTGCGGATTTGTGGAGGTAAGCGAGTCCGACGAGAACTTCGCGGGTAATGACGGCAATGAAGCGTTCCTCAAGGATGCCGTCTTTCGAAGTCTGCATGAGGGTACGTACACTGCCACCCTGGGCAAACTCCATCGCGATCCAGACACGGGGCCCATCTAGAAAACAGCCATAGTACTTGGTGACGTTGGGCGCGTCACGAAGCTGGGTCAAAAGAGCCACTTCGCGCTGGATTGCCTCGACATCGTCGTCCGCTGTGTCGAGGTTGATGATCTTGAGCGCCACGATGTTGCCGGTAGGTATGTGGACGCCCCTGTGGACAGAGCCATAAGCGCCCTTGCCGACCGTCTCAAGACGCCGGAAAAGCTGGTGTACGGAAGGCTGCGCCATGCTGAGCAGGGTGGTGGTACGAGGAGTAAGTCAAAGGGACATGGCTAGGGAGGAAGTAATGCAGCGTGGGAACTGAATTAGTTTTATAATAACTTGAACTGGTACTTCAAGCTCGCGATGTTCAGGTTCATGAGTTTGTTCTCCTCCGTCGCCAGAGCGGCACGGATGATCCAACCGACCTTGAATGCTGGTGTTGGCTTAACGACTCTGAGACCAAGATGGGCACCACCGCTTCGTCTTACAGACGCGACTGGCGTCCGCTTTGCCTCTCGCGGGACAGAGTATCAGCCCTCGCAACGGGTGAGGAAGAGAAAGTTTGGGTTTCTCGCTAGAAAAAAGACACCGGGTGGACGTAGAATTCTGCAGCGTCGTCGCGCCAAGGGCCGTATGTTCCTTAGCCATTGACACGTCTACGGTATGTTTTCAAAGGGCTACTCATACTTTTATGCTGAGGGCATCTGCAGGTGCTCAGGATGTACTAGACCACCGCAAATGTTGGTTGCGCGGCCATCAAAGAGACTTGTTGCTTGATACTATACTTTTGTAGTCGTATTCTACTAGAGATGGTAATCGACCCCTCATGAATGAAAGTGACTCGTAGTGCGATCGATCTCTGACAGGGTCACCACCAATCAATATCCTAATCTTATGGACTTTAGCGTAGATCCAGTCCAAGTAGTTCCCCGCGAGTTTCTCGCCGTGATACTTGCTGGCTTTGGGAACGAGTGCGTGTCAGTTCAACATATTACTTCTACGGCTACACTCTTGTATCAGTCTCCTTCCTTTAACAGGCGACATTGGCGATAGCCCTTTCCCCAAAGCACTGCTCCCTGTCTCCAACAAGCCCCTGGTCGACTACGCTCTTTCCTGGATCGAGCAGTCCGGGATTAAAGGTACGACACCCGCTCATACATCAATGAGCATCATAGACGACAGACTTTCCAGACGTCCTCCTCATTTGTCCTTCCTCACATCGTCCACCTATATCACACTACATTCACTCTGAATCCCCGGTCTCTTCCTCGTCTTTGCGAATCGACATTCAGTCATTTGACGAGACACAGGAACTCAGTGTTGGGACTTCCTCCATCCTCAGACACTTCTCTAGCCGCATTCAAGAAGACTTTGTTTTGCTCCCTTGTGACTTCATTCCACCTCCGACACTCCCCCTCTCGAAACTCTTGAACAAGTTTCGCTCCGAAACCGCCTCAGACGGCGCAATTGCCACCAGTTGCTGGTTCGAGTCACCTAAATCCGACAAGTCCGCTGCTCCAGACGAGTGGGGCTCTTACTCTCACTCTTATCCCATAGTTTGGGATGATTTCACCGGGACCCTACTGTATGTCGACACCCTTGACGATACGGATAAGAATGCAGAAGAACTCGAATTGAGGATGAGCTTGCTTTCACGGTACCCTCACGCAAAGCTTTCATCCAGGCTTCGCGACTCTCATGCCTATGTCTGTAAACGTGAGATACTTGACGTTCTGCAGTGCAAGACCGAGCTAGATTCTTTGCGAGAGGACTTTTTCCCTTGGTTGTGCAAAGTGCACTACCAGGCGGCGAAGCGCTTGAAGTATGGACGTAGTACGAGAATATTCCAACACACGTTGGTCACTCTTGACGATTTTTTTCGTAGTCCTTGGGTCGTCTTCTCGCTTTGCAGCACGTACGACATCCATGATTCATTCTACGCTCCACTCAGTCAAGAGTGCGAATGCGAAAGCGCCAGTATTCAATTGTCCTACTGCATCGTCACCAATACTACAAGCTCGCGAACTTGCTTACTCCGTACCGCCCAGCCCCACAGGCTCTGACAACGCCAGCGTGGAAACAAGCAGTCTCAGAGTTGGTGTCATCATCCACCGAAAGAAGGACGGTTATTGCGTTAGGGCTAATAACTTGCCTGCCTATTTGGAGGCAAATCGATATGTGAGTCCTCAACGTAAATCCTATCCATCTTCGTTCGCCGACAAACAAAGTTTATAAACGACTCTTCCTATACCTTGCCTGTCGATCCGCAAAAACGAGCCCTCATCGATGCAAAGGCGTCAATCTCGTCCGACTCTACCATCGGTGACTTCACAAAAGTCGACGAGAAGACGACGATCAAAAAATCCGTCATTGGGAAGCACTGTGTGATCGGAAAAATGGCAAAAATAGTCGGCTGCGTACTGCTTGACCACTGCGTAGTCTCAGATGGGTGAGTGCATCTTTTGGTACATTCGTTTGAGTAACTGACCTTTTCACAGAGTAAAACTAGAGGGTTCTATTCTCGGTAGAAATACAAGAGTTGGATGCAAGGCTGAGCTGGTGCGGTGTGTCACACAAGGCGGATATGAAGTAAAGGAAAATGGTAGGTCTTGTGGATACCACACCATTTTTGCTCAACATGCTACCATACAGAAAGTTATCGAAATGAAAAGCTCGATGTTTCCGAATGGGGAGCGGACACCGAAGATCTGGACGGGAGTGATGATGACAATGATTCGGACAAGAGCGATGAAGAGGAGGGGGCTGAGTAGAACCACTAGCATTGGCCATATAGCAGGAATAAGGCATACAGTGGCAACTAATAGTGTCAAGCTACCGTGCTCTTTGTGGCGAGTGTCCTGACATTTGGTTTCCAAGACCTTGTGAGAACCGAGAACCACGACCACGGGTACTGCCTGTTGTGTACACCATTTAATTTGCATGTCGAAAACGACAAGAAGCGTATCTTACCCCGTAAACCACCTCTTGCCCTGTCACCTCTACCACGGCGCTCTTGAGTTTGCTCACCTCGTTTCTCGCCTTTCGTGTCCCCCCGATCTCCCCATCCAGCAGCGCTACCAAGCTTGGTGTCCAACGCCTTTTCATTCTGTTCAACCATATTGTTAACTTTCTCGGAGATCACCTGCGCGAGTTGCTGTGGCCGCGAAAGTTCAATGCGATGGAACACCACAACGCCAGTGGATTGGTCCAAAGATGCGGACAATTCCTCACTCCAGATCATCTTTGAAATTATGGATGCTACTGCCCTGAGTGGCAACGAGAAGGTCCGCGAAAGAAGTGAAAGCGAAAGGGTGGAGTATAGTGGAGCATATGTGAATAAGTAGGTCCGGAGACCCTGTTCTTGAATGCGCCTAAGGGATATTTGTGTGATGTTCACGTCGCTAAGTGAAGCAACGACCTACTTAGCTAACATCTCTTTCACCGAAGCCGACTCCGGCATAAGACTCCAGATTTTGATGCTTTGAATAAGATCGCGACACTTTTCCCATTCGCCATCTTGCAGTGCCTTGCTCGCTTGCATTATATGATCACGTGTACTCTCAGGTGGACCAGTGAATACTTGACGGTCCGCAAAATCCAGAAGACGGCGGAAAGGCTTCGAGATTACCTTCCTCTTCTGCTCTTCCGAGTCAATAGAAGCAAGCAATGGAATTTCGACCAGCATGCTTGACACGAGGAATGCAGCCTCCAGAAGTTCTGTATTGATGTGCATATGAAAGGGAAGCTGTCTAGCTCGTTCAGCCCGTTCTTGTTCCAGAGTAAGCTGTGCCTGGTACCGCTGTTGGTGGACCCCTTGAGCTAGGAGTTCTTTGACACGCTGGGTTGCGAAGATATCATGAAGCATTGCTTGTGATTCCTTAATCAAACCGCAGCGGAAGGCACACAGGCCAAGCTGGACAACTGTACGATTGTATAATATCTGTGTGGCCACATCAGCAGAATGGATCGATTCCTGGAGGTGAGACATCAACAACATGTCGCGAGCCGTGTAGAAATCATTATGAAGGGCGTGGTGATAGATATGGCTCAATATGGCCCTGGTTCGCAGCAAAGAATTATCGGCTTTGTAGAGGTGGACGCATAAGGCATGGATTAAATTCGATGTAGCTGAGAGGGAGGCTAGTGTAACGCTGGGAGAAACTTCGGATGTGGCAAGAGAGGACTCAAGAGCGCTGACGACCGCATCCGGCTGAAGGGAGAGTGAGCACAATAAGATGACCTTGAAGGTTCACGTTTCCTACCTTGGAATATATGTGTTCAAGGCGTCGCATGATTACCCGTGCGAGTGGCTCTGGTTGCATAGATTTTTCGTAGAACGCCTGAGCACGACAGATCGTCCGGTAAAGTACCTTCTCGTCTTTGAGTCGATCCACGTATTCAGTGCCGTGAGGGTCGATGTTTTGGAGGCTCTTGGTAAACTCATCATCCAGACGATCCACGAAGCTAATGATGCTGCCTCTGATGCGAACTACTCCATCTGGTTCGGAGCTGGGAGAACGTTCAAGAAGTTCATCATAATCCTCTGTGTTCTCCTGTATTGAATATGTAGAATCCTCAGCGACAGTCGAGATGAGCTTATCGACTTCGCGCTCGGCCGCTAGCCAAAGTTCTATTGGCATGTACGACGCAATAGATGAGTTATAATCGAAACGCGAAGAAACGAGAGCTAAAAGGACGCGGATGCGCTGGTATGGAGTAACAGCGACCTCGAGCAGTTTTTCTAGAATGCGCATCTGTTCGCCCCGGTCTGTGTTCTACGACAGTCATTAGCATCGGGAAGAATAGGCTGGATTTTCAGAACCTTCTTTCCTCTCGCTTCATGGACGATCTTGAGGGTCTTGAAGATAGCGTCCGCGGTAAACTGCATGGCTTTGCCACCTTTTCCAACAGTTGTGAAGCGGTCCTCCATTGGAGATTTTGGTTCTTCACTATCACTATCGGCAACTTTCTTCGGCTTCTTTGACGCCTTTGCAGATGCAGCTTCTGCAGGTTGACTGTGTAATGCGTACTCGCGTTCAAAGGCCTCTGGATCCTGGAGAATGTTAAAAGAGAGGCAGCATGTTTTGATGAACATCTTACAGCTTGATACTGGGATATCTCCTTTTCGTGTTCCTTTGTTGCCTTTCTGACCTTTTGCTTCACAGAATTCAATGCACGCGCGTTCACGGCATTCATCTTTTTCTTTGCCTCCTTTTCCTTGGCCAAGGCGGCATTCAAAGAGTCCTCAAGGTTTGTGAGCGTTTTGAGGAAAAATGGGGGGATGGGCTCTGCAACATTGCTTTGGCGCCGTACAAGACGCAACAATTTTTCGAATTCTTGATGCCCAATTCAGATGCGGAGCAAACAGAATGGGTCAGGAGACAAACCTGCATATATGACCACCCAGTCGTTGATTTTGAGGGCGTTATCCATCGCTCTTCCAGTTGCCTCGATCTCTTCGAGACGTTTGTCTTTGGAGCTTTTAACGACGTGCTTCACGTCTTCATCCTCGTCAGTCTCGTCGTCGGAATCGCTCCGTAAAAACCTTCCCATTTTCCTTCCCGTCTCGGGCTCGCTCTCCTCTTCCGACTCGGACTCCTCGGAGCTGCTCGAATCGCTACCAGCTGTGCGCAGGAATCGAGACATGCCGGTCGGTTTCGCTGCTGGTTTTGGGGCGGGGGCTTCATCGCCACTTGTGAGGAGTTCCTCATCAGATTCCTCTGTATCGGAATCAGAATCGCCAACTTGACGGAAGAAACGAGACATGATTGCAGTCGCGAGATCGTTATCGCATTCACTCGAAATTTTGCATAGTGCGTGGGAAAAAGAATATATGTTACGTAATCTCCATTGTGTCCAAATTTTAAACTGGCTTGGCTCATATCCAGCGAGCACAGAAGGTCATAGGGTACCCGCCCTCCCACTCAACATAAAGAGAAAAACATCGTAGTATCATGAGCGAATCGTGATCAGAAAACGTCCAGCGAGTGAGGGCAGTCCAAGGCAATGTGACCATAACCTTCACAATCAACACAATATGGTTCTGAACCCAGCTTCGACCGTAAGAGGGGCGTAGGTGCATCTTCTTTGAGGAGGTCGCACGTGAAGATATCGTGACCTGGCCGTTCGCAGATCTCACACACGTCTTCGCGCGAAGCAGATGGTAAGTCACCGTCACTGATAGTCGATGTAATAGATATTCGGCGTTGTCCGAGCTCGGTTGATTCCGTGCCGCTCTTCGACAGTTTCTTGCGGGGAAGCTTCTTCTTTAGACGTTCAATCTCCCGCTCGAGTACATCCTGTAGGCTAGGGTGAGCATCTGGCACCATCTCTCCTTCACCGACGTACTTCGCGGTAGATCTTTAGCATATAAGTCAGCAGCAGTTCGACCACGGATGTAGTCTTCGTCTTCGACTTACCTTTGATTCAATGAGGGCCTCGAGCTCGCTAATTTCCTTGTTAAGCTAAACTTTCTAAGCATTGTTTCAAACTTGGGAACAGATCCCCGCACTCACGTCATGGGTTATCCGAGCTGTCTTTATCTCTGCATCCGCAAGTCGCTTCCTGAGTTGCTCAAGTTCACCCTACGACATATCTGGTAAGCATCTGGAGTTCCTGCCAAGGTCGCAATTTACCTCATACTTCTTTTGGAGATCCGGAGTGAGAACCGAAGGGGGGTCACTAGCGTCAAGAGCAGCTTCTTGTTTCAAGAGGTCCTGTTCAACATTATCCTCAAGAATCTTGAGCTCCTGAGGAAGGCGTTAAAAGACAGAGGCAGCAACTAAGAGAGGCAAACCTGTCGTAGTTGGTCAGTCTCAGATATAAGAAGTCTGTTTTCGGCCTCTAGCAACTTGTTGCGCTGGGAAAGTGTCAGCGTCTCTTTCTGCATTTCCTGAACAATGTGCCTGAAGGTTCTCGTCTCAGTTCGTGCAACAGTTTGTTTTCCAGAAATCGTACTTGAGGCCTTTGATTTCCTCCGATTCGTACTTGAGTGCCGACTTGGAGACTTCAGGTGGGCCATCCGTGGGCAACTCACGATTTAGTATGTTACGGAGATTGTCCAGTTCCGCCGACCGCTCGTCCAATGCAATACGCAACGAGTGTACCTCGGCTTGCTCTTGCTCAAGCATCGAACGCCACTGACTATCCTACCAAAGCGGAGTGAGCCATAATCACTACAAGTAAGTGTCACTCACCTGGACATTCATCCCATTGGGTTGTGGGGCTGACCGCGAGTGCTCCAGTTCGTCCTTCAGAACTTGAATTTCATCCATTAAGCGTGTACGCTCCATAATAGCCTGTCGAGTCGCGTCAGCAACTTTCAAGGACGTATCGTTGGCCCCTATATCTGCTGCCTTTGAGGAGTGTAAGCGGGAGAGAACAAGGACAGAGATTTGACTTACCGCCGCATCCGTCCGTAGGATCTCAATCTCGGCTCTGGCATTCTCTAGGGCAAGAGTACTTTCTCTCAGTGCCTCTTCGACCTCTTCGATGCGATTTTTAGCTAATGCTTCGGCCTTAACAACTTGTTCTACTGTCTTGCGACCTTCAGCCAACTCGTTTCGCATCGAATCCTCCTTTTCTTTGAAGCGCCTAATTCTCTCTCTCGTGGCAACCTCCTCCTTCTCTGCTGCTGCTCGGGCATCCTCGAGAGTATCCTCCATCATGGAAAGCTTTTTCTGAAGGTGCTGGACTTGCTCTCGAAGTGTTTCGTTATCGATCTCAAGAGCCGATGAAGCATGTTGTACCACAAGGCCAGGTGAGAGTGGAATTGCTGCTTTTCTCACCTGATCTTCCAGAGAAAAGATCCTGTCTTCCATTTCATACCGCCTCGAGTCCGCCGAACTTAGCCGTTCTTCATAGAGAGCAATTGTTTCCTGACAAGCTCAATTTCAGGCATGAACAATGGAGCTGGAAGGTTATCACCTGTCCTGCTTGGCGAAGTTCGTCAATCTGTGATCCCAGCTCTTTTCGTTCTGTGTCAAGTTCGCTTGTAACTTTTCCAAGGCGCGTCTCCAAAAGGCCTATTTCTGCGTTCTTGGCCTTCAAAAGGGCATTACTCTCGTGCTCCGCGCCTTCTTTGGCCTCAATAGCCTCTTTAAGGTTTCCGACTAGTGCATCGCTAGTATCGAGTTTGGCTTGTAGGTCATTTAGGCGTGCCTCGTTTTCAGACTTGAAACAATCCAGTTCTACAGCACACTGTGCATTCAGCCGCTCGAGAGATTCCACCTTGGAATCCTTTTCGCTCAATTTCCGCTCGACGACACGCAACTCCTTCTCTGTTTCCGCTACGGTAATAAGAGCAGAGTTGCGATCGTGTTCCAGAGCCTCACATTGCTCAAGGTCCAAACGAAGAGAGGAGACCGTTTCTTGTAACAACGTCTTCTCCTGCAGCAGTGTCTTGATGCGTTCACTAAGGGCGGACATCGTGGATTCATTGGTCTCGATTTTATCAGCGCTACGCGTACATTGAATTTGGGAGGGGGATGGAACGGGAGGGATGTCACCTAAGTCGGGAACTGTCGGGTTGCCTATAAGTCTGTTTATTTTGTCTTGTAAAGCCTGGCTGGCTGCAGTGAGATCCAAAGAAGAGGAGGGGCGGGTCTCCTGGGTATGATCGCCATGATTGAGGTCGTCATTGAGGGAGTGGTTAGAACCAAAGGATGCTGATCGTGCCGGAGACGCAGGTGGCGGCATGGCGACGGCGCTGGGTATTCTGGGTCTAGGTGTGTTGAAGGAACGTCGGGACTTGGGCCCAGGCATAAGCGAACTATTCGGGGGATTTAGAGCCTTCGTCACGCCTCCTTTTGGAGTCGTAAAGGGTGATTCGGTTGATCTTGCGCCACCATCAGTATTGGCAGCAATCCTGGATGGGGAAGTAAGGGAATGCTCGGTTTGGTTGGAACCTAAGCGTGAATTTAATTGCTTGGCTGTTAAACCGATATATTTGGAAGCTCGAGACCCTGAAGTAATCTGGGTTTCCAAGGCAGGGGAGACTGGGGTATGTGATTTTCCAAGACCAGTGATAGGTTTGGACTTTCGCGCAGGTGTAGTGCCGGGAGTGACTCGACCAGAGGTCCCTAATGGGTTCATCCTACTGTCGTGGGGTGTGGCTCGACCATACGGAGTAGAAGGTGTCACGCGTCCGGCGCTGATGGAGAAAGGGGCCGAAGGGGTCACCCGTCCAGAAAGGGAGGGTGTTACATGGCCACCGCGAGACGACGCAACGGATGGGGGACGACAACTTTGGCCTACAGTAGGAGGTGAGAGTTTTGTGGCGGCGACGAACACGCCGCAGTTTGGGGGGCACGCGAAATACCGTTTCCTAAGCAGCAGTGTTAGTAAATAAAAGGGGATGAAAACGTGAAATGCGAATTCGGTGCGGTAGTATACAAGACCCACCCGCCAACAGATCCATCATTTTTTCCTTTTCCAGAGAATCCTCCGCTGAGCTCGACACCGGCCCAGAGGCCAGGCTTGCCATCGATCTCGCCAATATACCTGAGCACGCCTTCGTAACCGAGAGATTCGATCCTGACGTTGTCGCCGACCTCAAAAGTGCGGCCAGCACGACTGACGCTACGAGGAAGCGCATCCGATTGCCGACTGGAAGGGCGTGCAGACGGGGTTTTGGCACGCGTTGGGCCCCCCGAGGAGGGGCGACTTGTGACCGACCGCCTTCCAGATTGGGGAAAGGAAAAAGCGGATTTTGGGGACGAGGAAGACGAAGATGGATTGTGAGTAAGGCTGGCGCGATGCTGTGCGGGATCATTAGCCTTGATAGCCTCTGCGAACGCGCGAGAAGCGTAGTCGTCGGTGTCGGACACAGGCTGGGGAAGGTTGGCACTGGACGCGGAACGAGACCTGCCTGGAGTAGGGATACCAGTCACCGACCGGCCAGGTGTCGGGATAGCTGACAGTCTCAACTTCCCCGGAGTCGCGATGACCATCTAGGACGAGATGGCGACACGGTCGAATTTCATTTCATTCATTTTACTTTTCACGTTGAGAGATCATCACGTGACAATGATATGGATTCATTAAAAACAAACACAACAACATAACAGCTCAGCCACGTTTCTTCGACACACCGACCGTCTTCCCGCGACGACCTAGCAGCCTATGAGCAATCACATCTTACCGTGTGATCGAACACTCACCCGTCGTTTTTGTGTGTTGGCCACGCACTCTCAGGCCCCAGAAGTGTCTCAGACCACGATGTGCCTTGATCTTTTTCAGCCGTTCCAGATCCTCTCGCAACTTCGAGTCAACTGCGTTTGACAAAATCTGGTAGTTCTTGCCATCAACGATATCTTTCTGTCGGTTCAAGAACCACGTGGGAATCTTGAATTGGGTGGGGTTTTGGATGATTGTCACCAACCGCTCAAGTTCATCCGAGTTGAGCTCCCCAGCGCTGTGAATCCATAAGTGACCCGTGCCAAGACCTACTGGCAAACGTACCGCTTCGTAAGGTCCACGTCGGCCTTCTTGCACACGAGATTTGCGTACCGCCGGCCGACACCTTTAATCTCTGTAAGGGCATACATAATCTTGCGCTTGCCATCAACGTTCGTGTTTAAGAGACGTAGAATGTGCTGAATAAGCCTGAGCACATTATCAGCAAGTAAGGCGTGTAACAGTACCTGAAATTGTTGGTGGGGTTCTGGCACGACGAGAGACATGATAGGCGCGCCCTGCGTAGCAAGTCATCAGCATCAGCAAAATGCATCCAGCTACGGATCTAGCATTATCAATCCACAGCACCCGTTTGAGCCAGATGCACATTCAAAGAATCGTAGAACGTCTCAAAACGCGTCCTCACCTTGATCAAATCAGTCTGAAAATCCTTTCCAACGTTGTCGATGAAAGCTTTGCTGCTTTGAGTGTGAATTCGGAGTTTCAATTTTCGGGTCACCTGCCGAGCATCCCATCACGTGGTTGGGTGGCACTACGACACGTCCGAGACGCGCTTGGTTGGTATTTCAAGCTTCATGAGACTCGTCCATCGCTTCTCGCACCCAACCTGTTTACCACTTCAATGTCAATAACGACTGTAAGTCTCTATTCTCCCGCCATTGAAGATAAGAACATCTCTGAATGCTCTTTAGTGCGATTCTCCAGAAACCGTTAAATATGAAGTCGATCTAGTCCGCAAGAAAGTCACTCTCGATGAAACCGAAGAGACATGGGACACCATTGCACAAGGTATTCTGCATCTGACACGCCTGTGCAATATTGGCGGCTGCCAGTTTCCCTCCGAAATGGTTACTGGCATTCGATCGATAGCCAGGCCGTTAAATAGCGCTTTAAACTCTGAACGTAGCAGATTGTCAGGTGCCGCAGTTGAACTCGTCACTGCTCTGGCCACTGGACTAGGCTCATCATTTGAGCCTTTGGTCTCTTACTTCATTCCAACCCTACTGGCTTTGTGTGGGCGTACAAACAAGGTCTTCACCTCGCGTGCTAGGGCCTGTATCCTTGCTACCATTCAGCATACTCATCTTCCATCTCTTCTTCCCTATCTTTCCGAACTTGCCAATCATAAGTCTGTCTTTTCCCGTCTGACAGCTGCAGAAGGCATTTTAGCCTGTCTTAATTGTTTCAACCCCCCTGACTTGGAAAAAGAGACTCGGGCTCGTGCTGTGGAGGACTTCATCAAGTTTACAGCTCGAGATGCTAGTGCAGATGTCCGAAAGGCAAGCAAGGAGGTTTTCAAGGCTTACAAGACACTGATGCCTGTAAGGGTGGAGGGGTTAGTTGTTTAAGTCTCACTTAAATCTTGCAACTGAAATGTTTACAGCTTTGTTGCTCCGCTTACCCCGGTGGTAAAGAAATATCTCGACATCCAGGTTGGGGCCCATGCCTCCCAATCCAAGCCGCCCAGCAGACCTTCTAGTCGTGCGAACAACAAAGTCACTGAAACAGGTCAGCGACCTGCAAGCTCAACACTTCAGAAACCACCAGCTCGTCTTACCGCAGGTGACTCAACCCATAGCATAAAGCCACGGCCGGCTATTCCAGCTGTAGTCGATGCCCATGTTCCTCGGCAAAGGACAGTATCTCAGATGCGGCCCAACCCTCTGCCTCGCGCTTTACATGTCACCACACAGTCATCTAGTGCTGCACAACGTTGTATCGTACCAGCACCCGTCCCAGCACCTCAAGCCACGCAGTATCCTGCGCCAATCGCTGCTCGGGTCCTACCTGTTTCAAGTGCATCTTCGAGCAAAGGTCCTCAGCGTCTGCCCGTGCAAATGAAACTCAACCCACCCCCTGATCGATTGAAAGTGACTGGGAATGGTGCTAAAAGAATACCAATTCCGTCTGTGAGCGGTAAACCTAGTGGACAACCAACTGCAGCGAATTTCGGCGATCAGACAGGCACCAATGTAGATCTTTCTCGTTTCAAGCATCCTAGCCGAAATGGCGAAGCATCGGGGTCTGGAAAGTCAATTGTATCTCGGAAAGCGCCTGAAGGCCTTCGGCCACCCTCTCGCTCTAACAAGCCAGTTAATAGATCTGCCCCAACAGCCCCAACAACTGTCCAGCGTTCCGGTAAACCATCCGTGAAAGACAAGGTAAAGCCGGGTGGAACAGCACCTCATCGACGTCCTATAGGGGACGTACAAAAGGAATCGCGGCCTTTAGTCCCGGCCGAGCTGAAAGAGACATCGCCGACACTTATTCCCTTACCACCCAGCCGACCTCCTACACCCACAGAAACACCTTTACCTTTGTCCTCTGACCCCCCCGCACATCTTGCTGAATCCCAGGATGAGCCTGTCGCATCACCCTTGCCTGGGCCCGGTGCCCCGGCCGGAAGACAATTGATGGTCGCAGAATCTTGTCAGGAGCAAGGGAACATAGATCCGCCTAGCACACCTATCACGACCCTTCTTGCCTCGATCCAGCGTGGCTTTCTTTTCACCCCATCTTCACCCCTTTCCCCTCCTCAGAATTATCTTGCAGCGGCTGAAAATCCACCGAGACAAGGCATACTGAAAGCCGGTGATTTTGCTAAAACTCTAATGGCAGGAGCCGTCCTCTGCACGTCGCTAGATGGCGTCGCTGGGGATACTCTAGATAGACATGCACTCAAAAATCTGAATTAGCCTTATGATAAAGTTCAAATGTTGACTTTCATCCATATCCTGAGTGAATTGTGACGACGCGTCCATTACGTCGCGTTGCGTGAGAATTGGAGTGTTTATAGATTCAGGGAAACGCGACGTCGCCGAATATCTTTAACAACAACGTCTGTTTCACAGTGCACAGCGCCTGGTCGTCATCGGCCCCGCCAACGCGGCCGTCCTGATTTTCTTGGTTCGATACCTATCCTTCGCCGTCTCAGTACCTATGGCCACTGCCCTCAACCGCCGTCCTCTTGGTACCCGTCAACACCTTCAGCAACTAATCGGGAACTCACCTAAAAAGTCTCGGACTCCTTCAGCGTCTTTCAAACGGCCACGTTCCCCAGAGTGCGCTGGAGACGTGTTGATCAATCAAACTAATCCCAAACGTGTCCGGGCAGCCCTTGCGGAACCCATTAGTGCAACCCTAGCGGACGAAGAGCGCAAGGACAAAGAACAAAGGCGGCAGGCACGTGAAGCAGCTAAAACTGAGTTTCGCGTCAAGTACACGCGGGCGTTCCCTTCTTGGGTGTTTTATTTCGATTTGGATCAACTTGATCCAGACAGTGCAGTCCTCAGGAGTTCGCTGGCAGCCAGGGTTATCCAGCTTGGTGCTGTATGTTCATAAAATGCATCCGCTTTCTTCTCAAACATGGTTAACTGGTTTCCAACTAGCGCGTTGAGGACTTTTTCTCCAGCGAGATCACCCATTTGATCACCAACCAACTATTAAATGCCGAAGATGCCAATTCCAACAAGGAGAATGCCCGCAGATTACGCAGTGCTACTTCGCGCGCGCCACTTTTACTTAAGAGTCCAATAAAGCTGAAAGGACGGTGAGATCAACTAAATCTGTGCCGGTAAAGCCTCTTGACTGATAGTTCTACTTCTACCTAGTGAAGATAGTAGTGCACAAAACTTTAGTCTCGTCGAGAAAGCTCAAGCGTTTGATATGAAGATTTGGAACACAGCTAAGCTAGATAGCATATTGGAACGATGCGATGTACCGGCACCCATGACCACCAAACATCCGCCGGGAATCCAACCAAGCTCTACAGCTAGTGCCAACCAGCGGAATCTCACCCGCTTGCTTGCATCGGAGCGTCTACATGGCACTACAGAACGTGACCCCACTCAAAAGCGTCATGATTTTCGGTACTTCTCGAAGAATAGCTGTTTTGTCCTGGTTGAAGACGCGAAGCAGGAATTGGCAACAATTCATGCTCTCGAATATCCCACTCACAAAGGGTCTGATGGTAAAGAACGTGGTGCCTGGCCAATTCTCTACTGCCACCCACACTCGCGAGGACCATTCATCGAGTTTGATGAAAGGGAACGGCGTCGCTGGGAGAAGAGTAGACGTGCGCAAGAGGACCAAGAGACTGAAAGACAACAGCAGGCGGCGAGGGAACTTCGGCGAAAGAAGCAAGCTCAGGCACAGCTCATCGCTCAAAAAACAGGCGATCTGCGACGTTCTGTGTCAATGAACAACCTAAATCGTCAAGCGGCGAATACCGGGGGAGAGGATTTCGTTGACCTGGATGTTGATTTCCCGGACACTCAAGCTTCGGTCAACGCATCCGGGTATTTGGCATCGACCAGTGCTTATATCGCTGCATCAGGCAACAGCGTTGGGATCACGTCAACAACAGGTACAACTTCTGTTGGTAGCAGAAACCCTCGAACCCTCGAATTGCCTGCGAACCTGCGTGGGCGCATTCAACAGCAAGTTGTCACCTCTCGTAGAGTGTCTTCGTTAGCCACCGGAAAGGACAATTCGAACCGACAGCCTGGTACCATGGGACCGCCGGATGGCATTCCTGACAGACGGAATGCGCTACTTAGAAAGAGCCGTAGCACAAATACCTTGAGACTGCCCAGGCGGGATGAAGGCAGTAAACCCGGTTATTGTGAGTGCTGTAGGGTGAAATTTGAAGATTTCGAACACGTAAGTCGCCTATCTGCAAGATTTTGCATGGTACACTCAATATTCGGCAGCACATCCGGGACCGGAAACACAGCAAATTTGCTAAAGATGACTCTAACTATCTTCAGTTGGATTTTGTGCTTAACAGGGTTCAACGCCGAACTCGACAAGAATACACGGAGCCAGAATTTCAGTCCCCAACAAGAAATGAGCAACAGATGTGTTCTGAAGACTATCCGATGCGTTCTTCACCACCCTTTCTCAGAAACGACGAGGAAAACATGTGGGATGACGCTCTGGATGCCGACGGAGACATTTTCGATGTCTAAAGTGCATAACTTCTTAACTTCTGTATGGTGTATGACTTGTTGGTTTACTTTGTTTACGTTACCTACCAACTGTAACTTAGAGCATCCCCCGGAACGATAGCGTGACCGAAAGGTAGGCAAGAAGTCTATCAAATGATGTTTGCGACTGTCAGAAAGACAGCCGCAATATTGTGAAGCTAGTCCAATTTTATCGATTGCTACAAGTTTCATGATTGACGTACAATGGCTGAAAGACGATGGCAACTGAGCTCATGACTTTTCCCCAGTAAACACGGTAGTCATGTAATTGATATACCTTGTTTCGCCCGCCGTAACCCAGTGGGGATCGGGAATATTAGCTCCTGAAAGTTATCCTAATATAAATATATGAAGCTGGCGTGGCAGTACACCCCGCACCTACAGTAAACGGTGACATTAAGGCCTCGGAAGAGTTTCGTCGCCACTAGCATCAGAAACCCGCATTCCCGAATTTTTTATTCGATTTTGCACTATACTATTGTCATTTTCCACCAAGATAGATCAATATGTGTCCCCAAGTCCATTGCGGATGCGGACCCCTGATTTATAAATGTTGAATGATGGCGCTTGCGGTGACAATGCGGTCCCTAAAACTACCTACCAAATTTGGCATATGCTTTTTCGCAGTCGAACCAGCCCAACTGAATCGCAACGCACGAACTCGAAGAGATTAATTCCATGCCTGAAAAGCTGATTTCATTACCATTCAATTGGCGAGAAACTAGAAAACTTTGGATGATATTGTTACAGAGGTAATCGGCGAAGTACGTTGCAAAAGGGTCGAGTTTTTATGGTGTTACTGCACCTCGAAAAATTTGTATTGGAGTGTGATAGACTTATTTCAGTGGTTTTTTCTGCATGGACGCTTTCTCTGCCAGGATACTCACCAACGAATGTTTGTGTATCTAGTTAGTCGAATATGTCCAGTGCAATGATATGTCCAGTGCAATGATCAACTACCTTTACATACCGGAAAAGTGCCGTGACCCGTAACGTCACGCCTAGTAAGTAAGTTCGTTCTTTCTGGCTTGCGGTAGTACAGGATTGCCCTGCCATCATCCAACATCTTTGTAGTCTCTACCGTTTATCTATCAGCGTCACCTACGCAGAGGATTTTTCTCGCCTCATTTATTCTGCTTGCCTCTCACTATCTCCGCGCGCATTCTCAGTAAGTATTCTGCTTTCCTACCATTCCAGTCGTACTTTTGGACCAATATTTCTTCGTACCACTACCCCCACATATCAGCTTCAACCATTTCCAGGGTGCTCCTGGCATTTTTGTCAACCCCTAAATCTTCCGTCGAACCTCAATAATGTCTGACTCTCCAGAGGATTTGGACTCCGCGGAGGAGCTAAACGACGATACCCAACTTACGATACGCATACCAAATCCCAAAGTGTTCATGGCTCGTCAGTCGCAATGGAAAGGTCGGCGAGGGAAGCCACGGTGCGATCATTGCCGTCTGAACAATTTAAAGGTGCGATCATACTTGGACAAGTTTTGCGATTTACATCTTGACATCTGTCTAGTGTGACAGAGTACTCCCGACCTGCAACCACTGCTCCTGGGCGAATGGAAGGGAATGTAAATACACCCCCTTGCCCACGCCAGCACATCGAGGTATTCCGCGGTGTGATAGGTGTCGCCATCGGAATTTAAAAGTAAGTTCCTGAGACTGGCTTGAGTGGCATTATTGACCGGCAAACGAACTCTAGTGTGACCGGAATCTTCCGGTCTGCAATCACTGCGCTGAAGATTCCAAGACTGAATGCAATTACACCCCCAAGAGACGACACAAAGTTCCTTCTGACCATGGGACTGTTCGGGACAAACAAACAACGCCTTATGGTGCCAAAACGGCCTCCTTTCTAGTTTCCGATATGCCTTCTAGCGAGGAATCCGCCTCTGCATCTCACAACGGCCAAGGTGATTCTCCCGATGGCTATAGCTTTTATGGACAAAATGTAGCATCATCGTCTCAACCCCGCCGTACCGGGGAGTCGTTACCCGAAGTCTCTCGGGAAGATGACCCATCAAATAAAGATCACTTCAAGACACCAGAACCCAGTGGGCGTCAAACAGCCCAAGGTTTGTCACTTCCTAGCATAGCTCCTCGGCAAACGCATACGACCAACAAATTGTCTTTCATCTCGCATTCATTTCCCTCTGAAAAAGGAGAAATTGTTATCAAACCTGTGCTAGAGTCCTGGGCTCACCCCATGTTTGCGCCACTCCCTGATGTTATTACCCAGAGAATCAGCAACGTCAATCCTGTCGAAATGCCAAATAGGGTGCTTTTCGAGGAAACTTTCGCACATTTCTTGGACGGTTTGCCTCCCGAGTTGTTGGAGACAGCGGCACTCACTCCGGAAGTCTATGCAAATGTCTGTTACTTCTTGTCCGAAAGTAATGCTGGGAAACTCTCAGATCGGTTAAGGATGTGGATATCTTTCCACCGAGTTCGCCTGGGATCAGAGAAATATCATCTCCTATTAATTCCCCGCGATTCCTTTTTCCATCTTGTGGCCTCTGAGGAGGAGAAACTACGGAGGGATTATATCAACCACATCGACCAGTTAAGTGCGCCATCGACCAGTTCTTCCAAGCAAGACGTCACCAATAGCGATCTTGGTGGATTCGAGTGGACCAAAGCTTTCGAGAGGATCCCCGTGCGCCACCAAATATATGACATACTCGTCTACGCACATCGTTCTCATAGTTCTTCTGCATCTATGGTTTTTGAAATACGTCGTATTGGTATAGTAAGCCATCGATGATTTCCCGACTTTGGTCGTAGTACTGAATTCCTCTCCAGGCTACAATAACCTGGCCGATGGTTGAGATGTTCACTCAATTGTGTCCGTTATGCAGTCTTCGGAACAAACCTAGTCCTTCACACACTGTCAAAGTCGATCCTTCGCAGAAATAGTCTTTTTAAAGTAATATCCGCGTCTTTGTGCTGGATTTGGTTGCATTTTTATAACCGCATTCGTTCGAATAATGATGTTTGTTGGACCATGAAATCATCAGTGGTGATCTACGAAAGACGGTATGAACATCTAGAATAGCTAACAGCGTGCTTATGGCACAGAGAACGAAGAGAGCTCAAAATCGCTGAACAAGCACTGTCACATCATCTAGCCACTTTTCGTCCATCTCTAAAGTAAGATTGCGTGAGGCAAGGTCGTGGTTCTCCCCACCAATAGCGTCGCGCAGCAAGTCAAACGCGAGGTTCCTAGACCCTTTTTCCCTGCGCTCCCTAAGGGACTTGCCCACAATTTGAGCCCATCTATTTGCCAATTCACTCTCCGAAAACGTCACATCAATGTGGTCATAGAGGTCAAGGAGACCGTCGGAGCATAGAATAAGAAAGGACTCTTGTATAGCCCCTGGTCCACCCAACACGACGTGATACGCTTCTGGTACGTTGGAGACGTACGGGGGTGTCAGGATGCGACTTGCGTATTGTTCTGCCGATAGTGACCCCATCCAATCGGGGACGTGTTCGCTAAAGGCCCGGCGTGTGTATATAGAAGGAACCTTCAACCACGTATCTCCGATAGCTGTGTGCACGGTTCAGGGTCAGACGGTCTCCGAGGAAAAGAAGGGGATGCGCCTTGGGCAGACTTACCGCGCGTGGGTGCGAGGTAGCCAACGACTCTATTCTCTGAAATACACGCGTGCTCTCCCGAGTGCTCGCGCAGGATGCGCTGACACTCGCGCGGGTTGTTGCCATTATGCAGTGTGTTTACAATAGATCCCGACCATCCCCCAGACGGCGTCTTTTTGGCAAGTACTGTGGGTGGACGGATGAGAGAAAAAAAGTTTGCAGAACGCGGCTGCGGCGCACCTGCCAGAGAATCGCCTAAATTAACGATCCAAAGATCTCTTCTTGATGGATCTAACAGTGAGAAAATGACTGTGGAACCTTGAGTGCATCGTGAAGAGACAATCTCCCATTCGGGCTCGTGACGCTGGATATAGTCCCTGAGTTGATCCCGGCTCAATTGGCGAAGTTTCTCAGGAGGTAGGAGTGCAAAAAGGTCTGAACGAATGATGTCGTCCAGTTGCCTGATTGAGTTCGTCAGGATGCGTGAGACCTGCTCAGGACTGGGAACCGCGCCCAAAGTGTTGCTGAGAAGTGTCTGAAGCGACGCTTTTATCATGGGAGATAGTCGTTTCCAGACAAGGTTGACCGTATCGTGTCCACAGTGACCTTGCCGACCACCGTGTTAGCGCCTCATTCTACGGGAAAATCAAATGATGTCGGATACCATCGTAGACGGCATTGAATTGCCAAGTGCCACCGGGTAGGTCCCATTTTTCGATGCAGTAACGGTCCTGGTTGAGGATCGCATATTCGGTACATGGTTGAAATGTGACGCTGTCGACCCAGGTGGATGACCGGGGGTTACACAGTCGCCTTAATTCATTATCAACAGCGCCTCCCGGAAGGACGTGGTACGTCCAGCGTTGTTTGCCACCACGACCTAGATCAGTGGTACAAAAATCCTTTACTTCCTCCAAAGCCTGGAGGTTTTCGGTGGAAGTCGCTGCAGAAAGAGAGACGACGTTGTATAACATCTGAATACGATGTTCTGGACGGCGCGTGATAAGCACACTCGGGGAAAGGACGGTGTTAACATAGTGAGTGGATGCAATACCTTTATATGAGTTTCCTCACTTCCTTTGAGCTCCTCAAGATTTGAGCGTGCAACGAAACCTAGATTCTCAACCAGGGGGGCTTCTTTTCAGTGGGGACAATTAGCATCATAGATTACGACTTCCCGAGCTGATGTGATCTGGGTCCTGTGGACGAAGCTGGGATTCAACCTAGCCGAAAGAAGAGCACGGTCCGCGGCCGTTCGAGAAGAGTGCAGCCAAGCAATACGACGGAACTGAATAGTTCATTTAATGGTTCATTGCGTGTCGGAGAGTCTCAATGTCGATGATATTATAATTAAAGTGGGACAGCCATCTGTCGAAGACTACTTTGGGATAAAAGGGGCGAGGCACAACTGGGCGATTGCAGCATTGTCGCGGATGTGTACCACGTTGAAGGGGCATTTGAGCTGGACTTTCCCAGAGGTTCGCCTGAACATGTGAGCGAAGGTCCAGCGAAGGCAGGGTGTCACTCACCATGGTAAATTGCACTCGTTGACAGTCTGCTCTTGGCACCGTCGCGACTGCGTGATAAATTGGTGTCCGATACCATTGTCAAAGCGTGTTGAGGTGGGCGTCTGGCAACGTGATCTTAGAAATGACACCGTTACATAATTGCAAGGCAGAGCGATGTGCGTGTACAGGAGATTGAGAAGAGACCAAATTCAATAGAGCACATACAAACATAGATAGAGGCAAATTTCAAGCACATCTAAAACGAGGTATTACCCATAGAACCACAGCGGATAAGGGGATGTCACCGCAACTCGAAGCTGGCGAATGCTAAATTGTAGCCACCAAATTCATAGTTGATCTTATCAGTCCTGCGGTAGCTACGGATATGTTCGTTCGGAACCTCGTGTGATATATCCAGACCAATGGACGAAGAGGAGACGGGCCGGGAGGCCATCAACGCCGACTTGAATTCCCTCTGTGCATCCTCAATGAGGGCCTCTACGTCATCGTCCTCCGAATTGGTGTCCTTATTCGAAATGAACAGGGTCAAGCTGAGTCTCCCTGGCTGGAAGATGTCCACGACACGCTTGATGAGCGTTCGTAGATCAGGGATATCATTTCGAGACGACACAGGTCCAGCTGCGAGGGGCACGTTGCATTCGAAGCTGGCGTAGGACCAGCCTTCCTCTGGGGTCACGTGGATGGTGTAATATCCTTCACCAGTGCCGTCTTCTGTGACGGCTTCTCCCCACTTGAGGAGAGCGTTGGAAGAATAGCCGCAGGGGGAGAAAGCATACGCGTCTAGCGTCGTCAGATGAGGGGGAAATATATCTGCGATCCCGAGAGCGGCCGACAGAGTCTTGCCGACGATAGAGGGCAGTGGATTGGAGGAGGTGCCGTCGACTGGGGAGGGTAGGGCCGAAAAAAAGAATGGTTCACGTGCCTCACGAGGAAGGTCACTCATGAGGATCTCGATTGTGTAGTCTTTAGTGAGGGTGATCTCGGGGATATCCGAAGCTGGCAGGAGCTGCACGGCATCGTTGGAGTGAACATGTGTGGATGGTGGAACTTTTGAGGGGCCGACGGGTGCACTGGTGATCGTAGGGGTTGTTATGTAAAGGAGCCAGTGGTCACCGTTTACTTTGCCGACGGTGTAGGCAGCCCCGTTAGGGAATATGGCGTCCAAAAATGCGACTTCGTCCTTCCACTGGCGATGAGGGTCGGGTTGACGTTCTGGGAACATGAAGGACTTGCGGGAGTAGAAGCACTGGTATACGGAGGGAAGTGCAGCGTGTTGGCGAGCAATATCAAGGATTCGCGGAAGACCGAGGAGGTTAAGGGTAGTTCCACATGTTTTGAGGATGATGCGATGAGCGAAGACGAAGAGAGAGGATTCGCTGGAGAGGATAAGGGAGTGAAATGAAGCCAAATCGGGGTAGATGGAAGGAGTACCTTAGGAGGTAGGCATCTGTTTGATCGCCTTCAATGACACTAAGGACTTTGCACTGGACGATATCGAGCATGTCCTGCCAGACAGAACGTGGGATTTTTCTCAGGCCAACACGTGAGTTGGATGGTGCGAGTGGGTCGTGGAGCGCAGTGGTCGAGGGTGCGAACCAGACCTCGAGGAGCTTCTCTGGACCCTCGAACGGGGTGGAGGCGTAGAGAGCAGGGTCATCGGGTGCCATCGGAGGGGGAGGGTAGAGGGATATAGGAAAGAGTTTTTGGGGGGGGGATGCTATCGAGGAGGGAAGTCGTAGCCGCCGCAGAGGGCTGTTCCCGTATGCATCAAACGGAGTCTCTTTTTAAGAGGATGAGAATGTTTATCGCGACACACAGCGCAGAAGGAAATCTGCCGGTTTCACGAAGGTGAGCAGGGCGGACTCGTGTCGGGCGGGTCACCCCCATTGAAAAAAAATTCAATCAGAACAGCCACAGACCTGTATAGATTGTAACGGACATTGCCGGCCACGACGAACACCCGGACGACGAGGAGCATGTTCAAAAGAGGTCTCAGACTGTGGCCAAGGTGGAGGAACACGGCGACCATCCTGCCAACGGCATCTAGACGTGTCCTCCTCGCCCCCACTCTCTCCCGCCAGCTGCGCACATCCTCGCCCCGTCTCTCAGATACCAACCCCCCACGGACGACCGTCTCACAGCGGTTGAAAGTGCTCGTAAAATCATATGGCTGGTATGCTCTTGGCGTCTATCTCGTCTTCTCTGCCCTCGACTTCACCGTCGCATTCGTTGGCATCAACCTCCTCGGTGCAGAGCAGGTCTCGCGGGCCACCGCATACGTGAAACACGCCGTCCTCGGGCTCTTGCACAGTGCCCCACCTGAGCCTGGCAGGGACGAGATTGACAGTGCGCCGTCCGGACACGGTCATGATGGTCTGTACGCCATGCTCGCTCTCGCATACACCATCCACAAGACGCTCTTTCTTCCCGTGCGAGTTGGCCTCACGGCCGCTTTGACACCTCGGATAGTAGGCTGGTTACGCGCGAGGGGATGGGCGAGCGCCCAGGGTGCAGGGCGGGCGACAAGGGGGGATTCAAACCGACCGGGACCGGGTTGACTATTCGCTCCTGATAGATTAGTTTGTTTTACATTAGTTCTTCATATTCACCCCTCCGTGTCTAATCTCTTTATATATTCCGATTCGGGCTAAAAACAAACTTGACTCGAGATGACGACGTGGGCCCAAACAACCATCCGACACCCATGGTTTGATCCACCCTCTGCTAAACGCAGGCTACCTGTTAGCGACGAGGACGACGAAGACGCGAATGACTTTTTACCTTCCTCCCACAAACGAGTGAAATACAGCTCGCTCGAGCACACATTAGCTCACATGACACTTGGCGGTCTGCCTGCTGCCCCGGCCGAGGACGTGGACATGTGGTCGAGGTCCTCCTCACCTCGTCTTCGCGTGCAGCAACAGTACACCGATGCCATTCTCCCGAGCTCAGTCGAAGAACCCGACACACCCACCGTCGAAATGGCCGTAGAACCTACCAGTGCGTTTCCCTTCACTCCCTCTGTATGCTTCTTTCGACCATTCAGTTATATAGTGATCACTATCGAGGATCGACAACACATGGCGTCAGGCCAGCTCGATATAAAAGAGATCCAAATATCGCATGCAGCACTGGAATGTATTAAAAGAAAAACTCCGTTCGTGGTGGGTCTGCCGCCACCCCAGACATCTCAAGCGCTCGTGGTCTACCGTGCACCACGACCGCCCAGTCCACCGTCGCTGGAGGAGACCAGTGACGGACACGATCCAAAAACGATCCTGGTAGCTCATGAAGATGATGTCATGGAGATTGAATAGACGCGAGCACAGGTTGATGTCGTACGAGAGCGCTATGAAAAAGAGAACCAAGAAAAAAAAAAGGTCTAATCCAAGAACAATCTATAACAGTAAGCGAGTGCGAGCAAGCAGTACATGACACCAGAAACGAGAGAGACTTTATGGAAAAAAGAGACGTTTAGGTGGCCGTCTGGGAACTGAATGCGATCACCGTATTTTCTGTTCCAGATGGTGCCTGTGGTGATTCCTCGGCCTGGAAGAGACCATCTGAAAAGTTGAGGTGGGAATGGCGTAGTCGAGTATGCGCATGTGGGTGGGGAACGTGGTGCATCTGTGCCTGTGTATAGGGGCGTAGAGCGACGGAGGGATTGGCCGAGGGCCTTGCCGAATGTTGGGGAATGTGAGGGCCGATCTGTGCATTGGGTTGTCCTGGAGGCGATTGGGCGGAGGCGATATGGGTGGCAGGAGGACGGTTATCAGGGAATGAAGGGAGGGGAGGGGAAAGGAGAGGAGAAGAGGGGTTGGTGTTGGTGCCTGCGTAGGAAGCAGTGGCGATGCTGGTGTCTTGTGCGGGGAGGATACGACTCTGGGACGGATGTTGGTCGAGGATGGTGGGGTGCTGTTGATCGACGTGCGGTTCTGGAGAATGGATGCGGGTAGCTTGCTCTGAGGTGGATGGTTGGGTGAGTTTCTGGGCAGCGATTTCCTCGGCAGTGAGAAAGCGGCCGCCTGGACCACGGGGACGACGCATTGCATGTTTGTGTCTGGACTCATGGAGGTACGGCTGGGTGGCGGGTGTGAGGGGGAGAGGGGGATCGTAGGAAGAGAAAGAGACAGACTTTGCGCTGCCTGGAGAGACGATGGACCTCTTCCAGACGAGCCCTCGCGACACGGCGCTTGAGGATGCGAAAGTACTGTTTTGCGTTTACATAGAGGGGTTCTTCGTCCACGTTCTGGTCGTCGATGACGGTGTCCGGGGTTGGGTGTGGTTGGTGAAAGACATCGTGGGTGGGTGACGGGGGGTGTTCTGGTGATGATGGTGGTGAATTATTTCTGTACGGGCTGTCGTAGACGTGTTGGTTCGAGTGTTGGAAGTGGAAGTGATGATAAGCGGGAGAGAGCAGCTGATCGACAGGATCGCCCATTGATTGGCTCGCAGTCGCAACTCGCTCTTGCGACCAACCCAACAACCAGTCCGGTCACTGTCACACTCTCTCAGTCACTGTCACAACAGTCGCACCTCCCCTCCTGCCTTTCCTTTCCTTTCCTTTCTCTCTCTCATGTTCACCTGTCTCGCGTGTGCGATCGCGTTCACGTCTCATTCCACACAGCGCAAGTACCACACTCGCTTTTCACCACAGCCATTCGCTCACTCGACACAGGCGATCACTTTCGCTCAGATCTGCACCGCTACAATCTCAAACGCAGGGTCGCAGCACTCCCACCCGTATCCGCAGCTACCTTTGCACAAAAGCTCGTCCCGACACAATCCAACTTTGACTGCACCCTCTGCGGGTACGCATCTCTCGCTTCCCCTCCCACTCATTCACACCCCTCAGCAGAAAGTCGTACGCAACGCAGAATGCCTACACCGCCCATCTCAACTCAAAGAAGCACAAGGACAAGTCACTCAGCCGTCCTCCCCGCCCAGCAGATGCAGACAACCACAAAGTAAACCCGTCCACTACCACCTGCCTCTTTTGCACCTTCTCCTCCCCGTCCCTTGAGGACAATGTCGCCCACATGTCCTCCACTCACTCCTTCTTCATTCCCGACGCCGACTATCTCGTTGACATCGCGGGTCTCATCAACCACCTCGCAGAAAAGATCGCATTGCACAACGTCTGCATCTACTGCAACGGCAAGGGGAAGGAACTCTACTCCCTCGATGCCGTCCGCAAACACATGCTTGACAAGAGCCACTGCAAGATCGCCTATGATACCGAGCACGACAAGCTCGACATCTCCGATTTCTACGACTTCACCTCGTCCTATCCGTCTGCACCCTCAGGTACAGCCGCAGCCGACGACGACAACGATGCGTGGGAAGATATCGATGATGTCGATCAGGTCAGCGACCCTGCAGACTCTGACTCGGAACCCCTTCCAGATAACCGTCTAGCGTACGGCGACACAGAATACGAACTTGTCCTTCCTTCTGGCGCGCGCATCGGCCACAGGAGCATGATGCGCTACTACGCCCAGTCGTTCCATGGCATACCCACCAGGCCCCAAGACCCGAACAGTGGCACCGCTCTTGTCCGACGCCTTCTAGCAGACAAGAACTCTGCCCTCGTTCCCCGTAGAGGGGGCTTCGGCGCTTTCGGTCAGGGCACCCAAACAGTCAAAGCGAGAAATAAGGGCGAGGCTCGTGAAGCAACTCGACACATCAGAGAGTTCAGAGATCAACGTCGCAAAGAGCAGTTCAAAACCAGGGTTGCCTTTGTTCACAACAATCAAAAACACTTTCGCGACCCGCTTCTACAGGTTCGTCTTCACTTTCTTTGTCATGTACCAACTCTCATCCACACCTAGTGAATTGAGTGTTCTATCATTGCTTTGTACTCACAAATGAGACTACTTTTACTTTTTATCCGTATCGATCCTCTTCAATAATCATCTCGAGAACAAATGTCTAGTGAAATGTAGACAAACTTGTAGGTATATTGTGATAAAGGAACGACCCAAAGGTCGATCTTGTCAAATAGGGGGTATAAATGTTTATATGTTTATGCATCGTCAAAACAGCAAGAACAAGGCAGGCCACAAAAAAAAAAAACGAAATCAGTACAAATACGAGGCAGGCACAACACCTTCTCGGCCAGTCTGAGGATTCCTTGCGTACCACCAGCTAGTACGGGCGTCAATATGTTTGCTAGAATCGCTTCAAAACCACAACTTACGCATTATCTCTGTCGTCCAGGACTTCAATCTCCATCCCGGCCGTCAAGGGGAGTTCGCCTTCTCCGGATCCGTCAAACGAGTAGCGCGCGTGCGCCGGTCGGCTACCCTCCTCTTCCGCAACCATGGTTCCAATGACTGCATCTGACGGCGTGGCAGCACGCAGGTAGTTGCTCGAGTCAGGTCCAAACGGATCTGCGTCTGCGCCCTCACGGGCCGCTTCCTCCTTCTCGGCACTAGTGCTATTAAACGGACTCTGTCCACCCAGAATCGTCGTCCTGGTAGCCGCGTTGATGTGTTCCAACAACGACGAAGGTCGGTGCTGTGTCGAATCATCGTCTTCATCTTCATTTTCGTACCGGGAAAGCTTGTCATCCCTCCTGGACAAGAGCGTCCACAATATACCAATGAGTGCCAGTAAAAATACGACACCCGCAGCGATAGCGATTGAAATCAAGATGACGATCCCAGTAGCAAGGAAGGCTGATAACTTTTGTTAACATACAACCTATACACAAACTGGAGACGCTTACACTCTTGGCTGAAAGTAAAGTTGGCAATCGAATAGAACAGAGAGGAAACGTATCCCAGCGTGCCTTGTGCTGACACGGATGTCAGATAGGGTGTAAATGTTTGTCCGTCGTATAACACAACGGACGCTGAACCAAACGAAGAACCAGACAGTGCTCCCGAGATCATTAAAATCCGGTCGGATTCAACAATACTGTTCAAGCTGTGCGTGTTCTGCAGCGGAACCATCACCAGCTGTGAAATATTCGAGTTTGCTTCAAGAGCCGAGCCTATCCTAGAGTCAATCCTCCACACGGATTCAATCCACTTTTGCTCGCGCACCAATATTTAACCATGAAATACCATCCCAGAACATCGTAAAGGATGACGACCCGTCAGCCGTACTAAATACACCATCAGTCAATAACCATGACATATGATGTACCACCTACCGCCCAGCAGCAAAAATACTCGATGAATTACCGTTGTTGACTTCTACGGCAGTGACGGGGCCAGGGATCGCATTCGGGTCACCTACTGCTGTCCAGGTGTCGTTGGAAAAACTGTACTGCGCAACGTTCGCAGTAGTCCCATCGGTCAGCGTGATTACTCCTGCGGCGACAAGAATCTCTTGATTATTCTAGGAAAAACAATCAGCAAGTACGGCGCTTCGAATCAATGGGGACCTACGCCAGCATACGAAACGGCAGAAATGTTAGCCCGTAGGCCAGAACCCAAGGTATTCCATTGGTTCAGCGTGGTATCAAAAATGCAAATGCCTTGACACGCAACCGTACCCGCCTGGACGAACGAACCGGCAACTATGATCGAATTGGGCTTATAGGCTGTTGTACTGATGGAGCGCACGACAACAGATGAACCAGGGTATGGCTGAATGGGCTGAGCAATTGTAGCCAGCCATTGTTGGCCGACAAGATCATAAATAGCAAATCCATTGGCGTTAGCCCCCGTCAGGTTGAATTCTCCACCGACATACAGATGTGCCTCCGCGTCCACGTACAAGGCACGAACCACTCCATATACCTGATCACCGGCAAGAGCAGCAATGGTGGAAGTTGTCGGGTCGTATACGGCGAGCGCTTGCGAGTTCACAGATGATGACACAGGGAAAGAAAAGTTGCCTCCAATGATGGCCACCTCATGAGAAGAACTATTAGACCAAAACACACCGGCCAAGACAGCAGGAGCAGGAGTTGGAGGTAATGAGGGTAGTGCCAAGGGGCTCGCCGAGGTTTGTCTCCTGAAAAGGGACGGCATCTTGACACGGGAGAACCAGTTAGACGGACCATGTCTCAAATGTTCGGAACGTTTCCGTGTCGTGGAAGTCAATACAGTAGTATTTGCGGAACTGCCGAGTGAGACACCGAGAGGAGTGACCGTTGGATCACCACTATTGCTGTTCGAAAGCATAACCATACCCATTGCACCATACTTTGCCATACTCTGGACATTTCCAGCAAGAAGCTGTAGCCCTCCTTGGCCACTCGACAATGTATCATTGCTGATAAAGGTGAAGTTTCCCCTGACAAAGCCACCACTGTTTACCCAGGATGATTGCACGGTATCCCAAATGGCGAAGCCTCCGACCATAGAACTAGAACCGGTCGTTGTCATGGTCTCAGTAAAGTTTCCGGCAACTTGAACAGTGTTTCCAACGAGGACCATGCTTGTCACGACACCGTTTACACCGGCTCCAAACGTACTCCATGAATTGGAATCGATGTTGTACATAGCTACCCCCGATAGCCTTCCTTGGGTTGACGGTGTTTGTGTGTCGGAAAATGAGCCCCCGATATATAATTTGTCGCCGGATAAAGCAAGCGAAGACACTGCACCATCGAGACCCCCGTCGGGAAGCGAAAAGAGATTCCCTTGCTTGTAGCCGATGATATTGGTGCTGCCGCTGAGAGATCCAGTAGCAAAGGCGAAGCTACCACCAAGAAAGATAACCCCGGAGGGATGTTGAACTATGGCAGAGATGTAAGCAGAATTGATGTTGGCGGAACCCAGGGAACTGTAAAGATCCACACTAATAATGTCAGAAGCCGTTTCGCTGGTGTTGGGTATAACACCGGAAGCATTGACGATTGATTTCGTGTTCAATGGCCACTCGAAAAATCCAAATCCGCGAATAGTCCCGACTGCACTGGAGCTATTACCACCAGATGTCATGTTCGCCGAGGTTAACACCAGCTCGATATTCCCAGCTACTAGTTCATATTGACCATTTTGACCATCTCCCGTCGGCTGATTAGCCAGGGACATAGTCACCGTGGTCACAAAGGAAGAGGACGAGGGAACAATTGGGCCACTATAAACGGGCACTACAACATCATTTTGAACCTGTTGCGACACCGTCGACAAAAATGGCGGGGAACCATCACCTGGGAACACTGTTATTTGCACAGATGTTCGAAGGGAACAGTCTTGCAAATCGATACAGCCAGGTATAACCATGTTCACCACATATTCTCCGGATGCTGAGACGTAAGGCATCCAAGTGAATGTAGGGGCCTGCGAGGCGGGTGTGCCAACAGGAATTGTGGAAACGAGGGCAGTTTGGAGAGTGGCAGGAATCTCTGTGTTTGCATTCTTTGGTGACCAGCTACCGGTCATCGTTACGTTGGATGGGTTCGGTGCAAAGCAAGACTCGGTATTCTGGCTGCTGACTGCCGAAACGAATGCGCCAGAAGAGAGAAGTTGTAGCATGTGCAGGCCAGGGGCGTTGCCCTTCCACTCGGAAAGTATGATTTGCACACCGGTCAAGGTGATAGGAACTGTAAACAGGAAGTCCTGGTACAAAACTGAAGTGTCGGTTGACAAAGGACAACTGCTTGTGCATGTCACGTTCTCGCCTGTGGATAAGTCAATGTATGTAAGAGTTTGGACGGTATTGTCGGGAATGGACGTGATGCTAGCAGAAGAGACGTTAGCGGACACTCTGGGTTCAAGCATGAGGGAAGATCCATATATACCTAAAAGCTGTGGTACCATAGCCATTCTGAAATGTGTTCCCGATTCTGATGCCATACGCGCTCATTGCAGCAAAAGTGCGGATTGTGATAAGAGCTGTATTTCCGACCTCAGCGAGCCACGTATTTCCGGGTCCATCTGGTCCTGCAGGGCAGAGAATTGCCTGAATGTTGCCGAACTGTGGGTCTGTCGAAGAGGGAGCAGCGATAATTTCTGCACCTTGGAGAGGTATCGGAACGAGCGAGGAGGAGAACGGAGATGCGCCCTGTGAGAATGGAACATTTGGGTTGTTATTGCCAGCGGTCGCACCACCGCTGAACGCCGTGGTGAATGAACCAGTAAAGAAGAGACCAGTATCAGAGGCATTGGAAGTGATAGACATGATCGGGCCATTGAAACCATTGAACGGAGCAGCAGACCATGAACCTGACTTTGTGTTCCAAACCGCGACAGAAGGACCGGGTGATGAGAATAGGCCGGCTGCCCAAACGTTGTCATTTGACGAGTCACAATATATAGTGTTGACTGGTCCGTCTGGACCACCAGAACCGAGGGGGGAGAAGGCACCTGAAGAAAGCGAATAGGAAACCACGTAACTCGTGGTGATGTTGGCAATGGAGGAAAAGGAACCAGCTATGTAGTAGACACCGCCCATGAAGCACGCCGAAGAAATTGAGCCGCCGGAATTCGTACGCGCAATAGACGAGAGGGAACCTTGTGGTGTGCGGGTGAGTAGGGAGAACACGGAAGGGTCGAACGAGGTGGGGGTAGAGTCATCGAAAATGTCCAAGCCGGCGAATGCGCCGGTGAGGGCAACTTGGCCCATACGGTCAAAGTCGACAAGGGGGAGTGATGCGGACACGAAATGTGCGAGAGAGATGACGACGGTGGGCCATGATTGTATCCGGACCATGATGGGAGACAAGGAACGTTGGTACCGAGACGGAACAGGGTATAAATGCCCTGGTGAGGCTGGGGAGAGGGTCTCAAGCCCGACGGTGTGGAAAGCGCAAAAGAGTGCTTGTGCGAGGCGTTTCGGAGCAGGCGAACATTAAACGAACTAGCCCACGTGAAGTCCCACGGGTTCGTCGTTATTCCAACCCAACCAACAACAAAATCTCAATTGGATTTACTCTGATACTGATACTAAGCTGACCGTGCACTAACATTGCTCATATCAGGCGCAGCTCCGACAGGCTGCAGATGAGGAGAAGCCTGTTCTAAAGACCTGGGACAATTATCACGCTTTGCATATCAGACCTAGGGATATTTCTTACTGAGGGTATCTGTATCGAATTATTCCTGGCCTCGTTGCCCTCGTTTGCACAGTTACGTCGTCAGTAATTTGTTGCGATTGAAGTAGATGTTTCTCGTTCAGTTTTGCCCAGGTGATCGACGGTGTCGAATAGTGCGCAATCCACTGCGTCAGGTACGCTTCGTCGTCTCGCGGTGGAGCCCACTTGTAAAATGAAACGACCAATAGCGAGGCGAGCAACGCATTCCGCCAAAACGGCGTGGAGAATCCAGCTATATGTCATTGACAAGGCTAGAGCGTCCGCAAAAAAAGCAGGCCGGACAAGCTTACCTTCCGGACTGTAGTGTGCATCGCTCAGATGTTCCTCGTGTGCATAATGACCGTTGGATGCAAACCTAAGCTGGCTTGAGACTGGCCCAACGACAGGTTTGGGGCGCAATAACACGCTTGCCCTTGTAAGATGCATTGTTGTTGAAGAAAGAAAGACAGGTCAAAATATTTCGAGACGAGTCGTTCACACACACACTCACTTGCCTTGATTCTCGTCACAATGCCCGCTTCACCGCGACGCTCTAAACGCCGTTTTTCGTCGACCTCCATCGGAACTGCCACCTGGAGTCCCCGGGTCTCAATGCAGGCTGTCGCTGCCACGCGTCGACATGAAGAAACGCTCTTGCAGGATTCACCAACACACCCCCGCACATACGCATCGCTTCCACCGACGCCTATCCTTCCTTCTTCCCCTACTCGCTCTCCACCATCACCTGACAGAGAGACGTCTTCCGATCCACAGTCACATCAACGGTTATTTTCATTGTGGGACTATCTTCGCGAGGAACTCCTAGCGACCGACTTTGACTCTCATCAGGAACTCAAATGGGAACGAGTCAGCAACTTTTTGAGTATCCCTCTGGCCACGGAAAAAGTGTGTCGTGTCATATATTCCAGAACCCACTCCTTATCCCATACAAATATCAGATCATCAGCTTTGGTTTCCTGCTCTGCCTGGACTCATTCCTCTATACATTCACGATCCAACCTATTCGTTTCTTCTTAGCAGTTTCACGTTCCATATACAGCTTCTTGACTTGGTCCAAGTCCCCCCTTCCTCCGTCACAGAAAGCAGATATCCTACGCACCCTTTTGGTTGTTGTTGCGATTGCCCTCCTTACACCCCTTGCGGATGCTAGCAAAATTTATCATTCTATCCGGGGCCAGGACACTATCAAGCTGTATGTCATCTTCAATTCCCTAGAAGTGAGCACCGTCAAGATTTTACCGAACTGTTCTCCGATACGTATCAACATAGATCGCAGATAGGCTATGTGCCTCTATTGGACAGGATATTCTTGACTGTTTATTTTCGCGATCTACACTGGAGGTGCTCCCTCACAAAGCATCTTTCTCGTCTTCGATGTTCCGCCCCCTAGTCTATTTTGTGCTGGCGACTCTATATGTCGGTGAGTCAAGACAGTCTTGATGATTATTTGGAGATTCAAGAGCAGTCATAGTTAGTCACACTCTGGTCATGCTCTACCAGCTACTTTCTTTGAATGTCGCGGTCAATTCTTATGATCACGCCCTGCTGACTCTGCTCGTTTCGAATCAATTCGTTGAGATTAAAGGATGTGTGTTCAAAAAATTTGAAAAAGATAACCTATTTCAGATTACTTGCGCAGATATCGTTGAGCGTTTTACACTATCTCTCATGCTTGTGGTTGTCGCATTCCGCAACTTGATTGAACTTAGTGGCTCGGAGTTCGACTTCACTGGTGGATTTGTAATGCCGAAGAGTTTTGGATGGTTTAGAGGCGATAACGTTCTATGGACCATTTCATACGTGAGTATTTGTTTTGCTAACAGCAGATCTAACCTCTACATAACATCAGCCTGTCGTGACTGTGTTGGGATCAGAAATGATAGTGGACTGGCTAAAGCATGCCTTCATCACGAAATTTAACCACATCCGCCCGTCGGTTTATGAGCGCTATATCGATGTGTTATGCCGTGACTTAGCGAGTGGGAGTGCGGTTGGGCGGCATGGTATTCGCAAGGTTCGTGTTCTTGAGTATTTCTCTGGGGAGGTTTAATCACTACACATAGCACATGTATGTCGACCAATCACCTCTGGTTGCGAGGCGCCTTGGTCTGGCTTCAGTTCCACTTGCTGTTTTGGCTATTCTCATCGGCCTTCGGTCCTGCAATCCGTTATTCTCCCATTACCTGCGTAATCAATGGGATTTTCACCCCTTCGCTAAGTGGACAGCAATAGGAATGTCCTTCTGGCTGTGGTACGTCAATGTATTTGTTGTCACCTAGCATTCGCCACTGGCTACTTCAGTTTCTTAGCCTTCAAAATTCTGTTGGGTTTGAACTTGATTTCATATGCTGGTATTCGAAGAGTGGGGACCGAAGCTCGAGCAGCCGCTGACTATGTTAATGACTTCGGTCGTGATCCCATCGGGGAAGGCACGGAAGAACGAGAGTACAACAAGCATCTTGAAAAAATGGTTGATAATTGGCGTGATAATGCTGTCTGTGTCAATGAAATGGGAGAACCAGGACAAGGGGGTCACATAGTGGAGACAATTGGAAAGAGAAAAAAGCATGTTCCATTGGAGGATCTCACCAGATTTACGATGGTGAAGCGCATCTGGTAAATACTACCTGGTTGTACCCACCTAGGCAAATTTGAGGCCATGATGAGCATAATATTTGTCTTAGGCATAAAATATTAGTGATTGCTTAGTTGCATAGTAGATTTTAAGTGTTATCCAATGTGGTTTGACTGTGATCTCATGTGTTTACTGGCCAAAATTTCACTACATGGCACAATATGATACTTACAACGGGTAAAAATAAAAACAGAGAGTTGTACTATGGTCTCTTGGCTCTACTTGTATGATGTCTAAATAGAGGAAAAGACATTCACGAAGTTGCCAGAGTGATAGCAGAGAGAAGGTGTGTATATGGTGGTTATTGTTACTGTTAAAGTGTGCCAGACGAACTCTGCTGAGACAGAGTTGAGGGGCCAGGACTTGGCTTCACCTTATGTGGTGTGCCCTTACATGGAATCCAGAGTCCTGAATTTAGAGGGTCAGAGGGTTGGAGGGTCAGAGAAGAACAGAAAGAGAGAGGGAGAAAGCATGAGGGAGGAGAATGTCAAGTTCTTGTTGATATTCAAACTAAGAAATACAAGAGAGTATCAGAGGTATCAGAGGATTTATATACTCTAAGGTAGGCTGAAACACGTATTGGAATAACAGAGGGGTGATGGATGAAACAAGGTAAGAAGTCAAGAATGACAAATAAAACAAACAAATGTTGAGATAACATTGGAGACAACTTTGGATGATATTGGAGCTGCAGAGAAGACAACTAACTATGTGATGTAGCAACTGTCAAGTGTCAATAAATATTATAATCATAAGTGAAACAAAGGTCAAAGTCCAAAGGCAATAAAAGTGTAGACTAAGGAAAACAGACTAGAGTTGTGTCAAATATGACCAAAGTTGGATGGATATGACAGTATCCTCTCCTTAGGCCTAAACCCCTAAAGGCCACATGATAACACATGATAACTTGTGACCTTGTTGATTTTGCCAGAGTTTCAGAAATCATTGGAGTTGGAATCCTGTGGAGATATAAACCAGAGGTGCACAGATTTACTCCTTACTTTAGTACCACCATCATGTCCTCTTACAGTGATATTACCACCTGGGATGATGCTCACCTAGTTGAAGACTTGGGTGACATTGACAAGCTCTTCACTGCTAAGGTGGCAGAGCAGAAGCAGTGCTAGATGGAAAAGTGCTGGGCAGAGAAGAAGGCTGGTGAAGGCAGAGGTGGTGTTATGCTTGGCCCAGGTAGGGATGAGCATAGCCCTTGAAAGGGATCTGAGTTGTTGGCCTTCATGCTGAAGGTATCAATGCCTCCTAAGCCAGAGAACTTGTATCATAAATCTGGTGAAGTGTAGTTATCCATGTTATGTTGTGAGCTGATAACTTGGCTGGTGACAATAGGAGATGTCTAAATGCAAAGGAGCAAGGTGAGGAATCTGGTGCAAGTCTTCAAGGGATGATGCCAGGATGAAGAGGGATGCCAAAGTTACAAGCCCACACAAGGTTGTGTAATGGTTAGATTCAGCTTAGAAAATAACCCCTATAGATAGTGCTACTTATATACTATCAGCCATGGTGCACAGATCATGCTAACTTAAGTGCTATATAAGGAAAGCCCTCAACCCATGGTTAAGGGTTGAACTATAAGAGAGAATGCCCATAACCCTGGGTTATGGGGAAGTGTTATGCTTGGCCTGTGTAGGGATGAGCATTGCCTTTGAAAGGGGATTTGGATTTGGGCCTTTGCACTAAAGGTATTGATGCCTCCTGAGCTGGAGGACTTGAATCATAGTATTGGTGAAGTAGACCGTCTGACAGGTTGCTAGGCAAATGTCTGGAGAAACCAGAGGATCTATTGACTGGGTAGGTTGCAAAATACAAGGGAGATTCTACTTACATAGCTACAGAAAAAGCAAAGCTGAAGGCAATGCTTCCCTTGTTACAGTTTTACGACAGGACTACCCTTGGTTCACCTTAACATTGGGGTCTTTAGTCTAACGGTTCATTTCTTTATCTTTCCTTTGCCTTTGTCTTCCCGACCTTTGGATAACGCTTGTCTCCTAGGTCGTCTTGTATTACGGGCAACGTGCCCTACACGTGTTCACCATGGGGCCTTCTTTCCTTCTGCCTCATGGCCGTTTCTGTTCCTAGCTTACCTCGTGTTACGCCCAGGGTCTTGGGCATTCCCATATGTAGGTCAACCCTTGCACCAGGGTTGAGGGCTCACCATA